>JAYESA010000005.1:294113780-294403780 GCA_036927795.1 Iris macrosiphon
ACCATGTAGGACCCACGGTTGGGTTGGTGTGGTTTGGTTTGGTTTGGTTGGTTTGGTTGGTTTTGATTTGTTTTATTAATTTTTGTATTAGTTTTTTTAATCAGTTATGTTTTTGTTTTTTTTTTATTTAGTTTTTTTTAATTTAGTTTAGTTTTGGATTTTGATTTTGATTTTTTGATTTAGTTTAGTTTTGAAATTTAGTTTAAGAAAATGTACTTTAACGAAATAAAATTTAAATAAATTAATTGTAAAGAAAGATTTAGAAAAAAATAAAAGAAAAACGGTTTGGTTTCTTGAGAAAATTGTAAAGAAATTTTTTTCTTTTTGCAATATTTGATAAGAAAAAAAACTAAATAAAGAAATAAAAGAAAAAAACTAGTATTTTTTTTCCTCTAAATGGTATTTCGTCAACGTTCTCAGAATCGAACCAAACTTGGGCCACAGGACCAACGTAACCTGCGAATCCGATGGCGCAAGTTTCGTTACGAAACGACAAGTACACACGAAGTTATGACAAGTGTTGGAACATGTCGATACGGTATTTTTCGACGGATACACGTTGATTCCGGTGTGCACGCACATCCAAATCAAGTTTCGCAAAATTTTGCACGTCCGCGTTGACGATACGCGCCTTTCGGTGTAATCCTCACGCGACGAAGTTGTCTTATTTTGCGGGACGCACCCCGTATTGAAAAAATTTTGAGTTTTAAAAACAGATTTTTCTTGATTTTGGAAATTGATTTTACAGAAATTTTGGGCAAATAAAAATAAACTAAAACGTGAGTTTTAAACTTGCTTATGTTTTCTAAAAGTCTATTCAAGTGGATTTGTAAAACATTAATCGACTTGGTAGAAAACTGGACGTGGACAAGGGTAGTTGGACTGAAATATGACAGTTTTCAAAAATAAATTTTCGTCCAACTTTCGATTATATTCTCTCTTAAAATAATCCGTTTAAAATTAAAATACTTCAAGGGGATTAAAAAGGGTAGGGTTGTGAACGTACCAGCGAAGAAAGATTAGAATTTGGTCGAGCGACGGAGGAGAAACGTCACCGCACAGTCGGGGTCGGAGGATGTCACGCGCGCAAAATCAAACAAATCAAAATACAAATTTTAAACCCAAATAAAAATCAAACAAAAATCCAAAACTAAACTAAATAAAAAAAAATACAAAACTAAACTAAATAAAAAAAATCAAAATCCCAAAAAAAACTAAATAAAAAAAAACAAAAGATAAAAAAAACTCATTAAACAAACCAAATCAAACCAAACCAACCAAACCACCCCAACCCAACCCGCAAGCCCCACTTGCAGAATTTGTGCAAGTGGGGCCCGTGGGTTGGGTTGGGGTGGTTTGGTTGGTTTAATGAGTTTTTTTTAATTAGTTATGTTTTGGTTTTTTTTATTTACTTTTTTTCTATTTAGTTTTGTTTTGGATTTTGATTTTTTTTATTTAGTTTAGTTTTGGATTTTTGTTTGATTTTTATTTGGGTTTGAAATTTGGATTTTGTTTTGTTTGATTTTGCGCGCGTGACATCCTCCGACTCCGACTTTGCGGTGACGTTTCTCCTCCGTCGCTCGACTAAATTCTAATCTTTCTTCTCTAGTACGTTCACAACCCTACCCTCTTTAACCCCCTTCAAGTATTTTAATTTTAAACGGATTATTTTAAGAGAGAATCGAATCGAAAGTTGGACGAAAACCCATTTTTCAAAACTGTCATATTTCAGTCCAACTACCCTTGTCCATGTCCAATTTTCTACCAACTCGATTAAAGTTTTACAAATCCACTTGAATAGACTTTTAGAAAATATAACCAAGTTTAAAACTCATCTTTTTGCCTCCAATTTCTGTAAAATCAACTTTCAAAATCAAGAAAAATCTGTTTTCAAAATTCTAAAAAAATTTGATACGGGGTGCGTCCCGCCAAATGAGACGACATCGTCGCGTAAGGATTACACCGAAAGATGCATATCGTCAACGCGGACGTGTGAGATTTCGCGAAACTTGATTTGGATGTGCGTGCACACCGGAATCAACGCGTATCCGTCGAAAAATACCGTATCGACATGTTCTGACACTTGTCATAATTTCGTGTGTGCTTGTCGTTTCGCAACGAAACTTGTGCCATCGGATTCGCAGCGTTACGCTGGTCCTGTCGCCCAAGTTTGGTTCGATTTTGAGAACGTTGACGAAACACCGTTTAGAGGACAAAAAATACATTTTTTTTATTTTTTTTCTTTATTTACTTTTTTTTTATCAAATATTGCAAAAAAAAAACTTTACAATTTTCTAAAAAAACCAAACGTTTTTTTTATTTTTTTCTAAATTTTTCTTTACAATTAATTTATTTAAATTTTATTTCGTTAAAGTAAATTTTCTTAAACCAAATTCCAAAAAAACAAAATAAAATAAAATAAAATAAAATAAAAAAATAAAAATAAAAATAAAAATAAAAATAAAAATAAAAATAAAAATAAAAAACTAAACTAAATAAAAAAAAAACATAACTAATTAAAAAAACTAATAAAACAAACCAAAACCAACCAAGCCAAACCAAACCAACCGCGGGCCCCACATGACCAGTTTTCGCCAACACTGTTGGCCGAAATTGGCCTTTTTTTTTTTTTTTTTTTTGCCTACGTGTTCGGTCTGTTGTGTTTTTCGCCAATTTAGTTGGCTAACTCTGTCGTAATTTTAATTTTAGTAAATTTATTTCGTTTGCATTAATTTAATATAATTTAATTTTGCTACAGTAAATTTTATGTAGTTATAACTATATTACGATGTTGTCCTCGTCGAAAGCTCGCACGTCCTTGATATATCTCCCTTGACCTGTTAGAATCTTCGTTGGTAAAAAAGCAGTTGTTGTCTACGGCAACAATAGTAGAAAAAACAGCAACAACCGCTTGACGGCGACAACGCTTCCTCTGCCACCGTCAGGAGCCTCGACTCTCCTGTCCAATAACCTTCGACCCTCTATCAAAATCTTCCAACGTAAAACAGCTCGCCAGAGTACAGCGTGAGAAAAAAGCATAGGAGGAAGGAGAAAACAGAGAACATGCACAACAGAAAATTTTAACATTGAGAGGCTGACTCCACGCGAGCATAACTGTGCAATCGTAGCTCAAAATTCTGTGAGGAACATTATTCCTCGATCTTGGTAAACTCTTCTACCTACATGTTAAATTTGATCAATCTCTCTAAAATTTGAGATGAACTACTTGGACATTTTTATTTTAATTAAAAATCGACGGTTGGATACCATTCAGTTGATCTGAGTTATCCCGACATCAAATGATTGCACAGAAAGGCTCGTACCGCTATTGCTAACGTGTGAAAATAGACGAAACTTTAATTCTTCGATTATACGTAACGAATTTGTTCTGTATTCATCGAATTTCAGCATATCTACATTGTTAAAAAAAATCAATTATTCTCTATAAGTTCTTCAGATCGCAATACGACATAAATTTTGTCTAAATTTAGAACATTCGAGGATGGTCATTTTGTGGGTTGAGATATCGCGCCCTAATTGAAGATCCTAGCTAAACCACTGTTTACACCTCACTTTTTTCTCAAACTGCCTCAGAATTTTTCTGGTTACAATGTTCTCTGTTCATGAAATCTGAACTGAAAAATAATTGTTTAGATTTTTCAGTTCTTCGGTTTTGCGATCTATTTTCGGGTTATTTTTCTGTTTGAAACGGAGCTTTGGCCGTCTTGTTTGGCATTTTGGCAATAACATCAAAACAACGGTACTCGTTTAGTCAACATTTGCAAAAAAGGGAAAAAAATTCCCAAACAAGAGACCGCGAAACCTAGTGGTTCCAACTGAGAAAACTGTGCAACCTTGACTAAACAATAACATCCCAAACAAATTTTAGTTCTTGCTTCTTTTTCTTTTTCTTTTTCTTTTTCTTTTTAACTTTTCTGGCTAGTTTTCCATTTTAAACGGAATATTAGACATCCTCTTTTGCACTTTGGCAAGAATCGTAAATTTGTTAGTCCCGAGACGGATCAAAAATGGTAGAACATGGACTATAGCAGAACTACTCGTGAGACCCGAATGTCCGCCCTCTACTGGAATTCAAGTTATCGTCGAGATCAGAGATTCACACAAGAATTTCTCATCTGATATATCTCGATTCCAACGAAGCACAAACCAATAACATGTTACAAACAAACTTCGAAGATAAAGAAGATTACAACAAGCAACAAGTAAAACATTTTTCTCTTTACGTTCGTAGACGCTACGATGAGAATGAACGAGTAAAGGAAAAGCTGAAGAAAAGCACCTTGCTGGGGTGGTCAAAACCACCGTTCCTCAAAGCAAGATTCGCCGTACAGACGATCTGCCCCCAAGAATTAACAAGTTCATAAATGAACTTCTGGAACGCTCAATGTCACCTTCGAAAAACACTCAAAAAATATCATGTAAGAGGGAGATACTTTGGGCCGCATATGATCTGGTGTCCTCGGTTTTTTCATATGTTTTCTCTCTCCTTAAATAAAAGAGGAGGTCCTCTATATATAAAGGAAAATAGCACATATGCGGCCTGAGAAAACTCTAGGCCGCATATGCGTTGACCGACCAGATCCCCCAAAATCTGGGTGTCAGTGTCACGACCCGCACCCTGATATTCGGGCACGAGTACGTGGTTACGCCCAGCCTACGCCGCAGAATCGGCGGTAGAACGTTGTCTGGGTCATTTCTAACTATCTAACATCTCAACAATATAATATGGTACATGTCAATCATCTCAACTCCAAACGGAGGAACAATATGGTATCCCACAAATATATCAATCTCAATCACAAAACAAACTAAGGAGGAAATAATGCACGAATGGAAATAACGAAGGGAAGAAGATACAATCCATAATATAAAATAATAGTACATCTGGGAATCTCCACAAAATAATAGTCTAATACAAAATCTAAACAAAACTAGACCTCCTCGGTCACTGGTACTATGTCATCTGGCTCTAGGGGAGTGTCCTCTAAAGTCTCACCCTCCTGAGGTCCGTAATGTGTGGGACACAGCTCCTCTAGCCAATCATCTGAAAAATATATCCAGTCAGGATTGGAGCGACGTACATACCTCTGAAAGCAGTTCCAATAACATAATCGAGCATATATAACAAGCAATAGAAAAATGATACAAGATGCACAAGTAGAAAGAATATACAATACAAGTGAACAGGCAACAGGCACAATAAAGCTGAAAGTAAATACAAGAATAACTGCACGTAGAGAACAAGAAATACTAACTATGTGTTTTAGAGTGAGAGTTCGTTATGTGATCGGTTTAGGTTGCACATGAGGTATATAGGTAACTCCATTATACGTGAGGTGTATAATCGACATGCACATGAGATCAAGAGGGCTTTGATCACATAACCAACTCCTACTCCCCCCTCCCCAACCAATACTCATGGATCCAATCACGACACGTTACGTACATGATCACGATAGTCACACTAGCACACGAAATAGTGGATGCACAAGAAGCACATGAAAGTCAATACCCGATGCACACGATAAAATACATGTCATTAGGTACCCGTTGCACACGGTAGGGGATAACACCTCCTGACGGGATCCATATAGCACCAGTCCGTGAAATCACTGTGTCGGAAATCAATGTATACTAATCTAGAACATGCATATATACAATATTATGAATTAAAAATAAACAGAGAAATGTACTCGCCTGAAGTCCTGAGCAAAGTGTGTCTCTCGATGCCCAAGCTGGTGTCTCACAACCTATATATGGTATGTTGCATCAATACAAGGTTCAATAATGAAAATAAATGAAGTTAAAGAAGTTCTAGGTCAATATGTCGTTTCTAAGTCAAACCAATGCATTTCTAGGTTGCAAGAGTCTAATGCTAGTCACTAAGTCGATAGGCTATGAAACTATGCTGAACTAACTAAGCTAACACACAACAGAGCATTCAAGAAGCCGTATCCTAAGATACGCAAATTTTCTAATATGAAAATAAGGTTTTAGTTATATATTCAAGTCAAACATTTAATACTAGATAAAACCAAATAGATTTCGAATACCTTGGTGATACATTGGTATCTCACGGTAACCTGACACGAGCATAACTACTACGGTATATAACTAACTAATACTAGCTATGCCACTACACCATTCATCTTATTTATGAACACAATCTACTAGAATACAATGTCTATCTAACTTAACAAAAGCTTACTTGCCTAGATATATAAATGTGCATAGGTAACCAACTAACTGATACTCTAATAAAACCAACACATTACCCATCTCAACTAAACTACAAAAGCTGAACACTGAAAACTGATAATGTTCATTGAAATCTAAACATACTAACTATGCTCAAAACCTAGTGCAGGTACACTGCTGAATATGCACTGTGAACTGGTCACTGTGCCATTGAACAGGACACTGCTCTCCTTTAACTGTTAATGCTGGTACTCCCCCAGCTATGTGCAACTGCACACAGATATACCCGATCTGCTGTGCCATACTGTCACGCCCCAATCTCCCGCAAGCTCGATAGTCTCTGCTGAACGTGAATCACCACATTGCAGCTCTCCCGCAGGACAATCGTTCCCATCGGGACGTGATGCCGTACGAGCCTGGAGTTGCGCTCGTACAAGGCGATGTTGTCAAACACCAAATGTTATCATTGAAACAACCAAGTTGCAGCGGAAGTCAAGTATTGTGTACCAAGCATACATCAGAGTAATACGCAGCGAAGCTCACGATAGGGTCAAATGAAATGCCCCAAGTCAATGCCACAAAGGCGATGCCACGGAGACGATGAAATACTCTTGCTCTTTTCTCTAGCCCACAAAGGTACTTACAGTTCATACATCTTGTCCTTTATATCCAAGCAGCGCCACTACGCCTGTGTACCTGAAATATTGCCCATAAACGTGGGTCAGTACACAACGTACTGGTGAGCGGGGTAACCCACTGGCCTAAGCCGACACTAAGTAAAATAGTGAATGCAAGGTGGCCGCGCCTACACGAAAGCCAAACCAACAAAAGAAAGCAAGCCAACACTAATCTATATGAAGTCACTGGCCAAGCCATAAAGGACATTGATCGGACCAAGATCAATAGGGCAGTACTACCCGATCCAGGGTTGGGCAGCTACTCCCGTCTGGTGGTATCGAACTACCAGCACTGCGCCCAATCGCACGATGCCCATTGTTTCCTCCATGGTGGAACGGTCCCGGTGCCCCGGTGCCTCATCCTGTTCCAGGAAACCAAACCCTGTGCCACGCAGGTTGTCCGTGACTATGCAGACACAGTAGGTATGACGAGAGGATCGAACATTCTCGCCCCACCAAGCGATCCTAGACTCGTTCAACCGATATCCAACCAAATATCCATAACCATTCTTCCAACATATCCAACCAAGGAAATCCAAATCTCGACCTCAATATATAGCCAAAGGTACCAAAATATCAAGTGTTTCATAGGCACAATGCCTCTTCTCAACACAGAGTCTAAATTGGTGCAACACCCACGCTCAAAACGAATCCTATGGCACAATGCCGCCTCAGTGGCACAATGCCGCCTCAGTTGCACGATGCCCCATCAAGCGGCACAATACCCTCGCCGATGCAGTTGTTCGGTTTTGAACCACAACTGCTCGCTTTGCAAGACAAAGCGACCAAGTGATACTCGTGTACGGATGCACGCTCGCTCGCCCAAATTTTCGATATTCCCATTGCCTCAAATGTATCATTCCAACTCATCCAAGCATAATCCCAAGTATCCAACTGACTGCCTCAAATGCATAATCCAACTATCGCTCCAACTATCCAGCGCATAAATTATTTCAAGCCACAAATCCTACCAAGCCAACGACGTCCACTCTATGCACGTCTCAGTGTAGTGTTTCCCAATGTTTCAGCCCAAGTGTTCAAGCCTTTACGTGTTTTCTATATTATTAGGCATGAAGGAGTAGAGGAGAAGGGAAAGAGCCCACTCACAATATTTGATCCCGTTAGGCATCATGTCCTGCCGATACGGCCAATCCCTTGAACCCGTGGTCCGATGCAAGCGCGATCTACTCAACTGGTATGACCGTGCGAGCAGGCCGTGCTCTCCAAATCATCTGACCGATCGGATTAAGGAAGACGGCATTATCGCTTCCATCCAGCTATTCAGTATTGTTCTGAACGAACACCTGATTTTCATCGAACCCGCTAGGCATCTGCACATTGAAACCAACTCGATTAATCCTTCTTCCCAAAATCCAACAATTCAAATGTAACCAGCATTTGATTTATTCAGTCCGACTTAGCGTAACGCTCCGAGCGATTGCGGGGCATTACATAATATACCACTTAGAATCAGGTTCGTCCACGAACCGTGCTGTTACTCATTCCTATCACATGCCACAATCCAATTCCATGGATCTGCTCTATGCAACTTATATATTCACGATTCTGACTCCGCATCTCGTTCTGTTGAACGCTCGTACAATTTTCACGAATTCCCACATCCTCCTTGTAGCTCAATACGAATTCCTCGTATCGCATAGTTTTGGATCGTACACATATTTAAGGCGTCCCTAAAATACATGTATTTCAGCCGAGTCTTGCGATAGCAAATTTGAACAAGTTACAAGGGTATCTTTATGTTCGAGGCATCCATTTTCTTTGCTCCCAATTGAATCAATCCTGATTTCCATTCCAACATATTCGCTCGATTATGATGATTTTTTCACCGACTCAACCAGTTCATGTTCCAACTCAATCCATCCAACTATTTCTGAAATCCGTACTAGCAATATCTCAAAATATTATCTTATTCACCGAACAATCATCTCAACTGATCTACCCCAGCTATACGACTTACCCAAATATCAACTTTGCTCTCATCAGCTCAACCAAACACCTCTTCCTCAATCTCAATACCTCGCTGGGTGAACATCTATATTGAGGTTCGTGTGATCCACGAAGATCTCGCCGCCACGCCAAAGGGATAGTGTCGCCACGATTTTAACGTAGACACACTCGCCATAATTCCTAGGTTGCGAATGGAATAGTTCTTCGCGCTGCTTCTACTGCCTCGAAGCATTAGGATATCACCTTTGCCTTCCGAACGAGCACGCTTCCCAGACTAAGTTCCGAGACATCTTGTAAATCTGAGGCAAATCTGTCCCTTCCAGTATTCGCAATAATTTGATCTGAACGAGCCGCTGCTTTAACTTCACGAGCTAGTTTCACAGTCGTCAATTCATATGAATGATATTCCCTTCCAGGGCACGATGAGTCAGAGGCGATGCCATCGATAAAAATCTGCGACTCTGAATCCCATCAGTTGACTAGGCTACTTCCACCATCGCTTTGATCTTCCGGCTGTATCTTCAGCTGAAGGCTATCCCAAGGGTCTCTCAAATCCAACACTCAGTCAATAAGCCAAATATCATTGCTCATATCTGCCCTCGGCGCATTCCCAAATACGCCGCCTCAAGGGTCGTTCTATGGGTCTACCATATTCATATCCGATTCAGCGGTCAAGTCGCTAGGGTCAGCTGTCTCGAAGCTACGCTCGATAATTGTAATCATCACGATGGACAGTTACTATAAACCATGCTATATCTCATCAACAAATCCGAATCAAAATCCAACCATTCATCCGAGCGATCTTCCGAGTTCGAGCACCACGCTCGTTGAAACCGTCTTCCATCAAACCGTCATTCTGCCCTGAATCCATCAAATTTCCGAATTGCAGGTTCGTCTTCTCGCACTACCAATTTCAATGATTCTCGAAACCCAAGACTTGCTCAAATTCATATCCGTTTGCCACGTCCCACAATGCACGTCCAACTTACTCGAGCAGCACAGTGATTTGTTCCGACGTTGCTTCCATATTTAGCTATCTTCAAAAGTTAATCCGCCACCATCTTTGCCTTCCGTTGTTGCCACAATCCGTCCACGTCTTTCGGAGAATCCGTCTACCATTGTTGCACTATCTTGCCCAAAATTCTATTTTCGCTAAACCTGAGTCGACTTCTCGAGCAGCAATATCCAAAATCTCCAAGTTTGTGTGAATCTATCGCATTGTCCCTCCAACCCAAATTGTGTTTCATTGCTCAACCATCAGCTCAAATATGTTGTCCAAAATCGTAGTCCGTGATCGCTATACTCAACTCAATATTCACTTGCTTTATTTTTATTTTTTCTAACTCAGCCGACGTGCACCAACCAACTTGTATTCCCAAATATCCGAGTTAGTTCAGGCAATTCCCATTTGATGTCCAACTTAAGTATTCCAATGCCTTGCTCACAATGTGGTATCCCATATATCACTCCGAATCGAGTCACTACTCGCATTACGATTCCTTACATAAATCCAAAATCCATTCGAACCATCCAAAATGTGTGATCATGCCTTTCCCAATTCGAGTTTGACACAAAACTCAGGCAATGCTTGAATTATTCAATTATTTTCATCAATCTCGTTATACAACTCGTGCCATATCCCATTCTTAATACTTCCAGCTATTCTCAAACCGATTTCTACTTTCGCTACACGAGCAACTCGTGCAACGATCTTTTCCAAGTATTCCAACCCAATACTCAATGGTTCCTCATATTTGTTATACGAGCAACTCGTGCCAACTATTTTGATATTCCTGAGCCGAACTCAAACATGCCCAACCGATGCGCCGCAGCCGAAATTCCAACTTATATCCAACACAATCGCTAAACGAGCAACTCGTGCAAGGATTCATTCTCACCGAATGCTTCTACTCAAAATATGCCGCATAACCAAATCTCGTTAGCCAACCAACTGATCCATTGAGGCAATCGGGAACTCCTGAACGACAAGCCAACCCAACGAAAGCCCATAACTTGTTGCAAAAATGCAACAACGCCATTGACTTGCTGCACGAATGCAACAACGCCTAACAAGGCTAAGCGATCCTACGAAAACCAACCAAGGCAACACAACTAAGAATAATATGCAGCCACAACCAGCAATAATATAGACTTATTGCATGAAATATCCAATGCGGCACTGAGTAGAGTCAAGAGCTAGACGACACGCGGAAGCTATTTAGAGTTTGTGATGAAGCGAAGGACCAAGTCCGAAGAAATAAACCAGGCGCTCTGATACCAATCTGTCACGCCCCAATCTCCCGCAAGCTCGATAGTCCCTGCTGAACGTGAATCACCACATTGCAGCTCTTCCGTAGGACAATCGTTCCCATCGAGACATGATGCCGTATGAGCCTGGAGTTGCGCTCGTACAAGGCGATGTTGTCAAACACCAAATGTTATCATTGAAACAACCAAGTTGCAGCAGAAGTCAAGTATTGTGTACCAAGCACACATCAGAGTAATACGCAGTGAAGCTCACGATAGGGTCAAATGAAATGCCCTGAGTCAATGCCACAAAGGCGATGCCACAGAGACGATGAAATACTCTTGCTCTTTTCTCTAGCCCACAAAGGTACTTACAGTTCATACATCTTGTCCCTTATATCCAAGCAGCGCCACTACGCCTATGTACCTGAAATATTGCCCACAAACGTGGGTCAGTACACAACGTACTGGTGAGCGGGATAACCCACTGGCCTAAGCCGACACTAAGTAAAATAGTGAATGCAAACAGTTATATGGTAATCTTTCTAGTTGAATCCTAGATTCATTTTATGGCATAGGGATGACATGTTAAGGAAAGCTGTAAAGCAGTTTAAGCATGCAAACATTCAACTCAAACCAAACGACAAGCAAATATATATCCAACCCGAAGGTAACTAGCATGCAACCCGTCTTGCTATAGTCCAAGCAACACGATAACATATCGAACCATCAACCAAGCCTCAATATCCATCCTCAACCAACATGATCCAATCCAATTCCAAAGTGCACACTCTTGCTGAGGCAAGGTGGCCGCGCCTACACGAAAGCCAAACCAACAAAAGAAAAGCAAGCCAACACTAATCTATATGAAGTCACTGGCCAAGCCATAAAGGACATTGATCGGACCAAGATCAATAGGGCAGTCCTACCCGATCCAGGGTTGGACAGCTACTCCCGCCTGGTAGTATCGGACTACCAGCACTGCGCCCAATCGCGCGATGCCCATTGTTTCCTCCATGGTGGAACGGTCCCGGTGCCCCGGTGCCTCATCCCGTTCCAGGAAACCAAACCCTGTGCCACGCAGGTTGTCCGTGACTATGCAGACACAGTAGGTATGACGAGAGGATCGAATATTCTCGCCCCACCAAGCGATCCTAGACTCGTTCAACCGATATCCAACCAAATATCCATAACCATTTTTCCAACATATCCAACCAAGGAAATCCAAATCTCGACCTCAATATATAGCCAAAGGCACCAAAATATCAAGTGTTTCATAGGCACAATGCCTCTTCTCAACACAGAGTCCGAATTGGTGCAACACCCACGCTCAAAATGAATCCCATGGCACAATGCCGCCTCAGTGGCACAATGCCGCCTCAGTTGCACGATGTCCCATCAAGCGGCACAACACCCTCGCTGATGCAGTTGTTCAGTTTCGAACCACAACTGCTCGCTTTGCAAGACAAAGCGACCAAGTGATACTCGTGCACGGATGCACGCTCGCTCGCCCAAATTCCCGATATTCCCATGTCACACCCCAGTCCCAAAATGTCAGGAACTAGGCCACGTGTCACTGGCCAGCTGACACGTCACTAAGGGCTTAATCCACTTTGATGGACCCAAAGGGACGTGCTACGCTGTCCTAAATTACTACAAGTATAGAACAGGTAAAGCTATCTCATCCACAACAAAATGTCAGAAAACAAATGCTGAAATATATATATAACTGAGTCTGATACAGTACACAACTGGTGAGATTACAAGCCTACTACAAAAACTGATAATAGCGCAGAAAAATCAAATAGACTAAGCAGTGTCTATCTGATCAAAACATCTCCATCTCTAGGTAGCAGCATCTAGGGTCAAGCCTACTCTGAGGGTGTCTCCTCGAGCTCCTCCTCAGTAGCACATCTGGCCTCCTGATCAGGCCCGTACACTGTGGGGTAGAAAGCCTCATCTAGATCTGGCAAGGAACCAGGTCCTCAGTGGGACGTAACAAGATACAGAAAAATGACATGCCATGTAATGTAAAAATACTGAATAAAGAAATAAAATAAATACAGGGTACTAACCATACTAAGTGAAAATGCAAGTAAAGATCCAGTAGTACGCATGGGAATGTGTGGCTAGACATACGCTGACGTAATTCACCAATCGTGGCGACTGGCTAATATAGGTGTCGTATGCCCCCGACTCAGGGAACTCTGCAATCGACCATCATTGGTACGAAGGTATAAAACATTATTGGAGGGGGTGTCCCATACGTCAACTAGTTATCTTTCCCATCCCAATGAATCTAAATGTCAAATCGTACATTTCCTGAGTTATTCTAATCCGTGATGCGGGTCACACGTACTGGTAGCTAACCAAATACGCAGCTCACATCCATATATGTAAATGCAACCATGTTGCGTGTTTCCGTGATAGGGTTTAGGAGAATATATTAGGATATTCTCTCAGCTGTTGGTGAGTCTGTAATATCATGTCAACATAACAGTTGACTGTACCCAAGGCAGTCTCAGGTGGTCATGGTATATGAATTTCAGAAGCAAGAAGCATATAACAATATTTGAGAATTTAAACATTTAACTTGGCAAGGTATACTTGCCTACTCCCTGATAGTGTTGAAACCCTGATTTTACAGTCAGTTGTGAAGGTGCTGGTGACAGGGGGTCACTAGCTGTGCTGAAGTTGGTTTCTGTTAAAACAGATAGGTTTCGTGAATATCCAGGCTGTAATATAAAACATATATATATATATACATATATATAGTATAGATATATATATATATATATTAGTAGGCATAGATATAATATATATATAATAGTATATATATATAGAACAGATAAATGCAGGTAATAATAATATATAGTAGCAGGATATATCCACTGCGATAGATATATAATATTTATCAGGGTGTATCCTCTGATATAAATAATATAGGTAAATTGAAAGAACATGACAGAATTTAAATACATATATAAATAATATTTATCAGGGTCTATATATGACCACTGGATAAATATACAATAATTATAAATATGTATATATAATTAAGCTGTAATATCCAGCATATTATATAATATTATAATAAATTGAAATGACATTGCAATAATTGAAATATAATATATATATAATTAAGCTGTATTATCCAGCATATAAATATATATATATAGATAATATATATATATATATATATATATATATAGTATAAGTGTAGAAAAATATAAATGCAGAAAAATAAATAATCCAAAAATAAATGCATAGCATACATATATACTAGTATGACATATAATATTTAATATGTATAGTATTCATATATTATAAATATAAGTACATATATATATACTATAGATATATATATATGTAATATAGTATATTATACATATATATATATTATATAGTATTATTATAAATACAATAATTTAGTAGGTATATATAATAGTAGTATATATTATAATATACTGTATAATAACAGTATACATAGTATATACAATATATATATACATTAAATACATAGTATATACATATATATATACATATATATATATATACATATATACATATATTATATACATATATACATGTACTATAGATTATATATGTATTTTAGTATAGTATAGGTATTATATACCTTACAGGTGGCAAGGGGGGTCCCACGCGGTGCTGCCGGCGGGAGGACGGCGGCGGAGATGGCCGGAGGCGGCCGGAGGAGCAGCAGCAGTGGCAGTGTACACTGGCAGCAGCAGCAGCAGTTGCAGTCTTGCGGGGGCTGCCGGCGGCGGAGGAGCTGACGTGGTGGCCGGGCAGGGTGAGGGAAAGGTGGAGGGAGGAGTGGCGGTCAGTTTGGTGGTGGTGGCGGAGGTCCACGACGGTGGTGGTGGCGGCTAGGGGCGGCCGGAGTTGGAGAGGGTAGTTCGGGTTGGGGGTGGTCGACGGCGCTGCGGGGGCTAGGGCGGCCGGAGCAGGCGTCGTGGGGAGGTGAGGGGGTGGTCGTCGGAGAGAGGAGGTCGGGGCGAAGCGGTGGGGTAGGGTGGCGGTGGTCGGCGACGGCCGGAGGCGGCGGGGAAGGTGGTTCGGGTGGAGGTGTTGCTGTGGACAGTGGGGAGAGGAGGAGGGTGCGGGGGCTGTAGCAGCCGGAGCAGAGCGGCGCCGGCGGTGGTCCTTGGCCGGAGGGGAGAGGGGAGGGTGGCGAAGGTCTGGGCCGAGTTTGGCCGGAGGCGGTGGTCGGAGCTGGCCGGAGGGAAGGGTTGTAGGTTTGAATGAAGGAATACTAGGGTTTATATAGGATTTTGCCTAATGGCAATGTTGTAAATATTTAGAAGTTCAGGGGTATTTTGGTATTTTGATATTTTTAGGATATTTTCCAGCAGAAATTTCTGGATGTTATGGTGGGTCCCACCCACCTATGGTCTAGCCAATAGGATTTGGCCACCTAGCATGCAATTTGCATATAAACCCCTAACTTTTCAAATATTGCATAATTGCATAAAAATTGTATTTTGCGTAATTTCGCAATTTACCTGATTTTAAATACTGATTTCCTGAAATTCTAAATTGTATAGAAATGAGGGAAAATAGCTGGGGGAAAATATTTTGGACAGTGTGGGGTGATTCTGGGCAGGTGCAGGGTCTGATATTGCAGGTGATACAGTCATCGTATTTATTATTTAATAAATACTGCGCACGGTGTTCACTAATTATTTAGAGGCTATTAGAGTCATAATCTTTCTACGGTGTCAATACGATAATTGAAGTATAATTAGAGTAGAATATTATCGTATTTTTGGTTGGGCAATCAGGTGCCTACTGGTCCTCAAATTTCTAAGGGTACAGAGATGGGTAAAGAGCAGAAAATTAAATAGGAATTAAATACATACGTTTGTAACGATATTTGTGCGACTAAAACGAAGCATCAAACGAGGTTTCTGGAAGTTGCACAGAATACAGAAAAAGTAGTCTGACTAGTCTAGAGCAGTAATGTGAAATTTGTTTAGGGTTAACAGCTAGTGTGATGCCCTAGTCAATTGTGTAATGAACAGGTGCACAATCAATATAATATATAATAAATAAAAATTTAAAAAGTTGCACTAATTCTAATTAGTCAAAATTAATTCCTAATTTACTGAAATTTGGTCGAGGGAGTTTACATCCCATTGCCTCAAATGTATCATTCCAACTCATCCAAGCATAATCCCAAGTATCCAACCGACTGCCTCAAATGCATAATCCAACTATCGCTCCAACTATCCAACGCGTAAATCATTTCAAGCCACAAATCCTACCAAGCCAACGACGTCCACTCTATGCACGCCTCAGTGTAGTGTTTTCCAATATTTTAGCCCAAGTGTTCAATCCTTTACGTGTTTTCCATATTATTAGGCATGAAGGAGTAGAGGAGAAGAGAAAGAGCCCACTCACAATGTTTGATCCCGTTAGGCATCCTGTCCTGCCAATACGGCCAATCCCTTGAACCCGTGGTCCGATGCAAGCGCGATCTACTCAACTGGTATGACCGTGCGAGCAGGCCGTGCTCTCCAAATCATCCGACCGATCGGATTAAGGAAGACGGCATTATCGCTTCCATCCAGCTATTCAGTATTGTTCTGAACGAACACCTGATTTCCATCGAACCCGCTAGGCATCTGCACATTGAAACCAACTCGATTAATCCTTCTTTCCAAAATCTAACAATTCAAATGTAACCAGCATTTGATTTATTCAGTCCGACTAAGCGTAACGCTCCGAGCGGTTGCGGGACATTACACATACTGTAGCACAGTGAAACCCCCAACTCCCTGAAACTGCCCAAGTCCCTCTGCTACTACAAAATCCTAAACCACTAACAGTCACTGTATAATATACTAGTATCATTATAGACTAATTATAACCAATATCTATTTGCTATTTATACATATAGATAATCTATCTAACAAATACTGCAAAGGATACATATAGTCACCTACTTAAAGCACTTTCTAACTAGGTAACTAACAGACATAGGATACGCATACATAGCTAACTAACCACTAGCTAACTACTTAACTAAATAACTAAACTCAACTCACTGAGAACCTAACTAACTATTCACACAAAAGCCTGAAACCAAACCTATAACTCAAACCAAAACAACAACCCAACTAAACATTGGCTGGACTGATACCTGAAAATTGCAATCACTCACTGGTACTGTGCTCGGTATCTGCACAGGGAACTGCACATGAAATCTGCCATTTTCCTCACTTCACTACACTGTGAAGTGCCTGAAGTTGCTCGAGAACTGCTGCTGTGCTATCTCAGCACAAAAAACTACCTGCACAGTGGCTAGTCTACCCTTTTCCGAGTTTCCTGTGCGAACTAGAGACTGAATAATGGCTGATAAACTATGGTATTTCACCCGAACTGTGCAGTGAACAATTCACTATTGAATATGCACAGTTGCTAGATGATGAGCCTCCCTGATTTGCTGATACAAAACCTACAGACTGCCTGCATTCCCAAGTTGGTTAACTGCTCCTCTCCTCTAGCTGAAAGGTCCTCAGTAGACTGTGCAAGAGCTGCACTTCTTGCACAGCTGCAAACCTCTGCCCTCTCACTAAGCATCCTCACCCACACACGACTCACACACAAACAAATAACACTCACTACACTGATATGCATATCAAAATATATAATCAAATACCTAATACATATGACCATATGAGCCAACACACACACACACACACACACACACACACACATATATATATATATATATATATATATATATATATATATATATATATATATATATATATATATATATAAACTAACACCTATAGATATACATTTAGATATACATATCTATAGTACCTACAATACACACTAGAAGATACACATATATACGTAACTCAAAATACACTAATATATATACTATATAATATATCCATATCTTACAAATATACATTTACACACGCACGTATAATGAGAAAGACAAAATGTCAAACACATGGAGCGCATCGCACCCGTATCATACTTTTCTATGATACGTTTACGATACGGCTCCCAACTCACAACCAAACGTATCCCGGAGGACACGTACAAGTCTAATACATAATTTATGATCAATACATATATAAATTAGGGTGTCTACGTGTCCGTGTCACCATATGATATGCACATGGCCCCGTGTCGAAGGAAAACCTCCAAAATTGACCGTTTCGTCAAATTGACGAGATTCGGTCCACACGTATCTAATTGTGGACACGACACAAACTACAAACAAACAATCAATGTTCAATTAGATCTATTAAATCCATTAACAAGCACTACATGTGCCAATTTCAGAATTTCTCCAAAATCGATACCAAAATGGACATAACTCCCACCGTAGGTCTCCAAATGACTCCAAACCAAAACCTATGGGTAACCTATGCATGTGGGGTGGTTTCTCATGGTAAAAACTAAGATCTAGTCTATAGGAAGAGGAAAAACTGATTTGTACCTATTGAAAGATGGATTCCCAATGTAAAGGTCCCAAATGATAAGTTGCTCCTCTCCTTGTAGATCTTGGCCTCCTCCTCCTTGTTCCTTGCTCCTTGCTTGTATATCCTTGATGTAGAGGCTTCAATGTTGAATTTAG
Source organism: Iris macrosiphon (assembly GCA_036927795.1). NCBI lineage: Eukaryota > Viridiplantae > Streptophyta > Magnoliopsida > Asparagales > Iridaceae > Iris > Iris macrosiphon. The sequence goes on from JAYESA010000005.1 coordinate 294,132,516, forward strand.
AAAGATATTTGAAGAGAAATTATGGAGAATTGATGGGGAAATTGGAGGGAAAATGGAAGAGAGAAAACTAGATCTAGAATTTTGGGGAAGAACTAAAATGAGAGCACTCTCTCTCCTCTCAATTATGGCTGGTCATAAGCCCCTCCCCAAGCAATGTACAAAGTCACAAATATCCCTTGGGGCCTCTCATGAAGAAATAATTAGGGGAGAAGGTTTTAGTCTAATGGTTTCACTAATTAAGTATGTTTCTTAATCCATGGGCCTAATTTATGGGCTCAACTTAGACTAGTCCAAAAGTTTGTTCATGCTTCTCTAATTAAATGGTTAGGTCCACTACACAAGTCCAAAATAAGTCTACACTAGCAATAATTTATTAATACAATAAAATAAATAAATCAGTCATGCACAAATATTAATTATAATAATCCTAAAATAATTAATACCCATAATAATTACCAAACTACCCTTAGATGGAAATATGAGGGTGACAGTCAATGTCGCAGGCGTCGCCCGCGCTGCATGTGCCGCCTCCGCCGTCGGTCACGTTGTACTGCTCGAGGCAGACAGCGCCGTTAAATGCCGAAAGTAGCCATTTGCGCCACATGCGTCACATATTCCGGAAGATACAGAAAATAATGTGCCGCATGCGCCGCCTAAAGCAAACCATGTCCCCTCCACATACAACTCGCTCATCCAAACCTAGTCGCATAGCGTCAGGTCGCATAGCCCCAGGCCGCATAGCTCCTGGCCATAAAGACCCTGGCTGCATAGCGCCTGGCCCTATAGCCCCTGGCCGCATAATGACAGGCCACATAACCCTTGGAAGCATAGTGCCTTGGCCGCATAGCGCTTTGGCCGAATAGCACTTTAGAAGCATAACGCCAGGCCGCATGAGCCACGAAACATGCGCCTGAGCTAGCAACCGTCAATGCAACTAGCGCATAAAGGAGCGCACGAGCGCCATGCGATGATGCTGACGTGATAAGTATAAAGTGCGCCAACAAAGTGCCACTTTGCACCCTTGATCCCATGTCCGAGTCTTAGTCGCTAAGCCCCTTAAGGGCTTAGCTCCTAAGGGAAACTTCCCAAAGGTAGTGACAAAACAAAGATTGTCATAATGGAGTTCACACTTAATCCCTCTAGGAAAGTCAACCCACATGGACCTCCACCCCATGTGTATATACTAATACTAAGCATAGTTATATATTGAGATATACACATTGGTGGTTTTTTAATGTGGGACTAAAACTCCCAAAGCTAATTGGAAAATACCAACAATCTCCCACATATATCATAATATATGGTTGAGCGTTCCTCATAGTGACTGCCATCATGCATTAGGATAGATGTCGCCGATGACTTGAATCTTTCTGCATTGGTCAAACAACAGTACGGTACAAGAATGGATTAGGCCTTGAATTCTGCACCATAGCTGCTATTTTTTACACTTACACAATGACCTCAGTTGTACCGCCATCCGGTAGTACGTTAAAGGCCCTGTGCTGACATAGTCTTAGTGTATGTATCTTGGACGTCTACAAGCTTTCTCTCAAGGGACAACCTATATCTCTATCCATACACTTATGTGAGTTCTTCCACTATAGAGAGTTTATTATCCGGCATGAAGTATTGTGCTTATGTGCGATGCTACGCCGCATGACATAGCCGCCCAAGGCCTAGGATCCCCTCTTGTGGTGTCATATCACTGTAGCATGATGACGCATGCCTCTTAGTAGTGTCGTTACTATACACAACATGTAGCCTTACGCTCATGTACGGTGCTACGCCGTTGTGACATGGCTTGAAACCGAGGCTCACTCCCTCATGTAGTGTCACCCACTCTAGCATGAGGTCACCAGCCTCTTTGTAGTATTGTACTACATCTCAGCATAAAGCCTTGTGCTTCCGTGCGGTGCTACACCGCTGTGACATGGCTCGAAGCCGAGGTTCACTCCCTCATATGGTGTCACCCACTGTAGCATAAGGTCACATACCTCTTTGTAGTATTATACTACCACTCTCTATCTTTTTTCAGCATTAGGCTACCTGCATATGTGCGATGCTACCATCGTTGTGACATAGCCCGAAGCCGAGGTTCACTCTCTCGTATGGTGTCACGCCACTATAGCATGGGATACAAGTCTCTTGTAGTGCTGAAACTACTCGTGCTTCCTGCAATGGACGTCAGACATTCACTCTGCCCGAGAACTCATTAAGGCGTCAAAGCCATCCTTCCACAGGAAATGTTCTGAGTAAGAAAAAATACTAGACCATAGTGGTTTCGGGTACGTATCCTACAATGTCCCTGAGGACTACCTACTATCCCTGATATTCTCCTGGTCAATGGTCCTCCCTTGAGCCAATAGCTAGATGCCTGGTAGATTTCTCTTTGAACTGATATCATAAAACTAAATGGTAGAATTGCAGAGACGCAATACCAGATGTCCTCCAAGCCTATATCTTTTGTGTCCTTGACTATGTAGGGTGTTACTGTCAATGTGACATGACCCACAGCCGAGGCTTTACCCTGTCAAGGTACCTCATGGTGGTGGCACCCCACAGTAATATGGACAACTATGCTCCTTCATAGTGCTTGACGCTGACTATATGTGGTGCTACTGCCGCTGTGACATGGCCCGAAGCCGAGATTTTACCCTGTCGAGGTACCTCATTGTGGTGTCACCCCAGGTAGCGTAGAGTACTATGCTCCTTTATAGTGCTTACGATCAGCAGGCGCTTGAGGCCTAATATGAACGAATTCGCAGATTTACCTGACTCTGATCTTTTAGCCACTGTAATGATCCACGGAAGCTACGCTCGTTCAGTGTTCTGTACTGGCCCTTGAGGCCTATCATGAACGGATCTGTTAGAATCACCTGGCTATAAATATTAACCACTATAATGATCAACTCTGGCTGTGCTCATTCAGTGTTCTGTGTTATATCTACATAGTTCTCTTCAGACCTTTGAAGAGATGAATAGATACTATTGTTGCAGCTTTCTGGTTTTCACAGTATGTCGGTATCACCCGAATTTGTGTACTAACCAAGAGAAGATCATCTGAGAGCTTCCAGAGCCATCCTGCTTAATATGCTGCAACTGATAGTGCATAGAACTCTGAGAGTAAAGACTGCTTCTTCGACTTTCACGATATAGCAACACCACTCTTGGAGAAGTCATGTCCTCATGTGGGTCTTTCACTCTTCTTTCCTGAGCACCAACTATAGTGCCCCGTTTCCCCTTTCGAGAAGCACGGCTAAAAAATATTTGGTATCGTCCGATCGGAACAGATTGAATCAAGATCTTTTTCTCGTTATGGATTGGTTTCTTCGGAATTAGGTCCCATATTCAATGGATCGTGCCTCAAGGAAGGACTCAGTTGCAGAGGCGAGAGGGGCTTTTCCGTTGCATTAGTTTCTTTGCCCGTTTTTGATGCTGCTTGGTTGCTTTCTTGTTGGTTTTGTGACTTGTATTTTCTTGAACGGTTTTGATGGATTTTATTGCCTTCGTTCTTAGGATTTCTTATTTCGTATCGAACCCTTGGAGACCAAAGCAGGAGATATTGATCATATGTTGGTGCATTCAGGTGATCGTGTAGGCGATACGCAAGCGGAGTCTTGAAGATCTTCCATTTTCTCTTTTAGTTCACCAACTTGTGAGTGGCTTTACAGAACATGCAGAGCACTTGCAGACCGTGCTACAGACTCTTCGGGACAACAAGCTATATGAAAAACTGAGTAAGTGTGAATTCTGGCTAAGCAGTGTATCTTTTCTCGGGCACATCATTTCTACGGGAGGCATTTTAGGCGATCTAAAGAAAGTTGAAGACATCGTCGAGTGGAAGTGGTCTGCATCCGTCAGTGAGATTCGAAGCTTCCTCGGGCTAGCGGCTACTACCGGCGCTTCGTAAAGGATTTTTCCAAATTAGCATCACCTCTGACTCACCTCACACAGAAGGGAGTCACGTTTGAGTGGTCCGCCGACTGTGAAGCCTCTTTTGAAGAAGTAAAGCATTGTCTCACCTCTACCCCGTTACTTGCACTACCAGATGAGATCTCAAAATTCGAAATATTCAGCGATGCGTAAGGACAGGATTTAGGGTGTGTACTCATGCAGCAGGATAGGGTGATAGCCTACGCATCCAGGCAACTGAAAAAGCACGAGAAAAATTATCCTACGCATGACCTGGAGCTAGCGGCAATTGTGTTCGAACTAAAATTGTGGCGACACTACCTCTATGGAGTGGCTTGCCGAATTTACACCGATCACAAAAGTTTAAAGTACCTATTCACCCAAACGGACCTCAAACTACGTCAACGACATTGGCTAGAATTAATAAAAGACTATGACTTGACGATTGACTACACACCTGGCAAGAAAAATATTGTAGCGGATGCGTTGAGTCGAGTGTTTGTCGGATCCCTGTCCGTTGGTCGCAGGTAACAAAGGGACTTAGAGGAAATGGGCGTTGAACTTCGAATTCGATCTCGCGGTCCGCGGGTTGCTCAGATGCATTTCGTACTCAACTTGTTAGAGAGAGTCACATCTACTCAGAGGGACGACCCATTCCTAAGGAAAATATGCGAGCAGATTCTAGCGGGGAAGGCGACGGACTTTGAAGTAGATGCGAATGGAGTGTTGCGAATTAAGGGAAGGCTATGCGTCCCCAATGACTCAGAACTCAGAAAGAAGATCCTTGCGGAAGCTCACTATGCAGCCTATATGGTCCATTCCGGAAGCACGAAGATGTATAAAGATCTTCACACTATTTTCGGGTGGCACGGCATGAAGAAGGATGTGGCGCTTTTCGTGTCGCAATGCATAACCTGTTAGAGGGTGAAAGCAGAATATCAGAGACCAGGCAGAGAAATACAGAATCTTGCTATCCCAGAATGGAAGTGGGAGCACATAAGCATGGACTTCATGGCCTTGTGCATGCGCGCCTTACGCGTGTACGACATCATGTCCGGGGGACGATTATTGATTTAGCAAAAATTGGGGCGTGACATATTGGTATCAGAGCATGACTTCAGATCCTTTAACCTTCATGTCAGAAGAGTTTTCTTAAAACGACCATATCCCTCCCAGTTGAACCCTTGAATTTGCTTGGCCAAAATGAGATGTGTTCCATAAAATGAGTCCATAATATATTTTGAGACTGATACAAGTTACTTTTCTTTAAAGTAATAGCCTCAGAGCCGGATGCACAAGCGCAGATGGTGGCACAAGTGCAAGGAAGCAGTTCTGGCACATCGGGCAGCTCAAGAAGTCCAGTTGTCGTACCCTCTGTCGATCATTTATAACGGATGATGCGTTTGATGGAAACGCAACAGAGACAGGAAGAATTATGTCAGAGCCAATTTGAGTCCCGGATCGAAGCTTAATTTCTGGCACAGCGGACCCAGGCCGAAGCACAACAAAAGCAAATAGATACCTTACAAACGATTGTGACGACGCTCGTCACCAGCAACCATTCTGCATCAACGGCTGCCGCGACAGTGCCAGTTGTAGCCAAGACCGCAGTACTTCAGGGCCCTCAGGAACCTCCGCCCTCAGATGAAAAGTGTCCCATCCTACAAATATCATAGTTTAAAAAGATGTGTCATGCTACCTTTAAATGGATCGAGGATCCCTCCGTGGCGATGGATTGGCTGGTTGAGTTGGAAGACCACTTAGAAGTACTTCGCATGGACGAAACAAAGAGAGTCACTTGCGCTCAGCTTCAGCTCCGTTTAAACGCACATGATTGGTGGGATGTGCATAAATAAGCTATAATGAGTGAAGACGACAGGACGACTATCTCTTGGTTCGTGTTCTGTAAGGCCTTTGAGGAGGAGTATCTTCCACACGTCGTCCATCGCGAGAAGGAAGACGAATTTATACATCTGCAACAAGAAAATATGACAGTGCAGTAGTACGCCTCAGAATTCAACAGGCTTGCAAATTTTGCTAAGTCTCATCTCTGTGATGCAGAAAGTCAAGCACGAAGGTTTGAGATAGGACTGCGACATTCTATTCGTGCCCACGTCGTCGTCCCTCAGTACCGTACCATACGAGAGTCTCTAAACCACGCTCTCTCCCTAGAACCGCAGTACCCCCTAGTTTACACTGGCGCTGTACAAAATCTCAATCACAAGCATCATAGCAACACATGAGGTAACAACGCGCCCAAGCGCCCCAATAACGGCGGTAATCAGGGTGCAAACCCAGGGATAGGTAGTTAGCTCGTTTCCACTGATAAAATCGTGTCAGACACATCACTCGAAACTATCGAGTATTCAATGGAGTGTGCTTTAAATATGGTCGCCAGGGGCATATGGCAGTGAACTGTCGGGAGGGAGGACCAAACCAGCAGCGACAACAAAATCGTACGCCTCAAGATCAGGTGCAAGCACCTCGAGCAAACCAGACGGCACCGCAGAACGCTCAGGATCGGGTCTATGCTTTGACTCGAGAAGAGGCGTTCACATCAAACACGACGATGTCAGGTATATTACTTTTCAATAATGTACCTGATCGAGTATTGTTTGATTCTGGTACCACATATAGTTTTATTGCGGCAGATTTTGCCGTCGAGAACACATTTTCTATAATATCGCTAGGCCTAAACCTTAGCGTCCGTACTCCATCGGACGTGGATTTGCCGGCTTACTTAGTTTGTCATGAAGGTAACATTTGCATCGGAGGAAGAAAATTATCACTAGATGCGATAGTCTTAGACATTAGGGACTACGACATCATTCTGGGGATGGATTGGCTTGGCGCTTGCTCGGCTACCATTGATTGTGCGAAAAAGAAAGTCGTATTTCGTCTACCTGGCGAGATCAAATTTTTTTATGCGTGCAGTCGACAATCGAGAGCGCCGAATGCCTATATGGTAATCTCTGCAATGTCTGCTCAGCGGATGATATATTTCGGCTGCGATGGGTACTTAGCGTCCATTCAAGACACGCAGCAAGATTGCGCAAACGTTGAGTCTATTCTCGTAGTGGCGGGTTACCCTGATGTGTTTCCCGACAAGTTGCCCTGCATGCCGTCCAACCGAGAGATAGAGTTCACTATTGATACGTTTCTATAGACTCAACCAATTTCCAAAGCTCCGTATCGAATGGCCCCGGTAGAACTAAAAGAGTTAAATATCCAGTTGTAAGAATTGCTAGATATTGGGTATATTCGTCCTAGCGTGTCTCTATGGGGTGCGCCTGTATTGTTTGTAAAGAAGAAGGATGACTCATTGCGGCTCTGCATCGACTATCGTGAATTGACTAAGGCTACTATTCAAAATAAGTACCCCCTTCCTATTATCGATGACCTCTTCGATCAACTACAAGGTGCGACGGTATTCTCAAAAATTGATCTTCGCTCGGGTTAACATCAGCTCAAGATTAAACCGGATGACGTGCTAAAATTAGTCTTTCGCACTCGCTACGGCCACTATGAGTTTTTGGTAATGTCATTCGTATTAACCAATGCCCCTGCCACCTTTATGGACTTAATAAATCGTGTGTTCCAGTCGTATCTCGATAATTTTGTAGTAGTGTTCATTGATAATATCTTGGTGTACTCGAAGAATGGAAAGGAACATGCAGAGCATTTGCAGACTGTGTTACAGACTCTTCGGGACAACAAGCTATATGCAAAACTGAGTAAGTGTGAATTCTGGCTGAGCAGTGTATCTTTTCTCGGGCACATTATTTCCGCGGAAGGCATTTTAATCGATCCAAAGAAAGTTTAAGCCATAGTCGAGTGAAAGCGGCATGCATCCGTTAGTGAGATTCGAAGCTTCCTCGGGCTAGCGGGCTACTACCGGCGCTTCGTAAAGGATTTTTTCAAATTAGCATCATCTCTGACTCATCATACACAGAAGAGATTCGTGTTTGAGTGGTCCACCGACTGTGAAGCCTCGTTTGAAGAGTTAAAGCATCGCCTCACCTCTGCCCCGTTACTTGCACTACCAGACGAGACCTCGGGATTCCAAATATTCAGAGACGCGTCAGGGCAGGGCTTAGGGTGTGTACTCATGCAACAGGATAGGGTGATAGCCTGCGCATTTAGGCAACTGAAAAAGCATGAGAAGAATTATCCTACGCATGACCTGGAGCTAGCGGCAATTGTGTTCGGGCTAAAATTGTGGCGACACTACCTCTATAGAGTAGCTTGCCGAATTTATACCGATCACAAAAGTTTAAAGTGCCTATTCACCCAAACGGACCTCAACCTACGTCTGCGGCGTTGGCTAGAATTAATAAAAGACTATGACTTGATGATTGACTACACACCTGACAAGAAAAATATTGTAGCGAATGCGTTGAGTCGAGTATTTGCGGGATCCTTGTCCGTTGATCGCAGGTTACAAAGGGGTTTAGAGGAAATGGGCGTTGAACTCCGAATTCAATATCGCGACACGCGGGTTGCTCAGATGTGTTTCGTACCCAACTTGTTAGAGAGAGTCACATCTACTCAGAGGGATGACCCATTCCTAAGGAAAATACGCGAGAAGATTCTAGCGGGAAAGACGATGAACTTTGCAGTAGATGAGAATAAAGTGTTGTGAATTAAGGTAAGGCTATGCATCCCCAACGACTCAGAACTTAGAAAGGAGATCCTTGCGGAAGCTCACTATGCAGCCTATACGGTCCATCCCGGGAGCACGAAGATGTATAGAGACCGTCGCACTATTTTTGGTGGCACGACATGAAGAAGTATGTGGCACTCTTCGTGTCACAATGCATAACCTGTTAGAGGATGAAAGCAGAACATCAGAGACCAAGCAAAGAAATGTATAATCTTGCTATCCCGGAATGGAAGTGGGGGCACATAAGAATGGACTTCATCGTTGGCTTGCCAAGGATACAACGGGGGAACGACGCAATCTGGGTCATCGTCGATCGGTTGACCAAGTCAGCGCACTTCATTGCTGTTAAAGCTACTTGGAGCATCAATCGCTTGCCCAGATCTACCTTGATGAGATAGTTCGGCTGCACGGAGTGCCAGTTTCCATAGTATCAGATCGGGACAGACGATTCCTATCACGTTTCTGGGAAAGCCTTCAGTCAGCGATGGAGACCAAGTTAAAGTTCAGCTCAGCCCACCATCCTCAAACTGATGGCCAAATAGAATGGGTGAATCAGGTACTAGAAGACATGCTGCATCTCTGCGTAATCGATTCGAAGTCAAGTTGGGACGTCCACCTACCGTTGGCCGAATTTGCATACAACAACAGTTATCAGTCCAGTATCCAAATGGCTTCGTACAAGGCTCTGTATGGGCGGAAGTGTAGGTCATCAATCTGCTAGAATAAAGTTGGGAAGCGGCAAATTCTTGGGCTGTAACTAGTTGAACAAATAGTCTAAAAGATTCGATTGATCTGAGAGCGACCAAAAGTAGCACAAAGTCGGCAGAAGAGCTATGCCGACATTCGTCGACGACCCCTTGAGTTCTTTGAAGGAGACTATGTATTTTTAAAGGTCTCACCGATGCGAGGAGTCATGCGATTTAGAGTAAAAGAAAAGTTAAGTCCAAGATTCGTTGGCCTGTTCGAAGTTCTCAAACGAGTCACTTCAGTTGCCTATCAAATTGCATTGCTACCAGCCCTGCCAGAAGTGCATGATATTTTTTTACGTGTCACAACTTAGAAAGTACGTGCATGACCCGAACCACATGGTAGATTTTGGTCAGCTGGATCTACAGGCAGACTTGTCGTACACAGAAGAACCCGTTCATATCTTAGATCGTAAAGAGAAGCAGTTACGGAATCGGGCAGTCTCGCTAGTGCGCATTTTTTGGCGAAACCACTCGGTCGAGAAATCGACCTGGGAACTCGAATCAGACATGAGGGAAAAGTTTCTCTTATTATTTTCTAGGGGTAGGTTCTATTCCTAAGTTTCGAGGACAAAACTTTTTGTTAGTTTGTTAAGATGTAGTGCCCCGTTCTCCCTATTCGGGGAGCGCGACTAAGAAATACTTTGTATCGTCCGATCGGGACAGATTTAATCAAGATCCTTTTCTCGTTATAGATTGGTTTCTTAGGAATCAGGTCCCACATTCAATGGATCATGCCAGAAGGAAGAACTCAGCGGCAGAGTCGAGAGGGGCCTTTCTGTTGTATTAGTTTTTTTCCCGTTTTCGATGTCGCTTTGGTTACTTTCTTGTTGGTTTTACGACTTGCGTTTTCTTGAAAGGTTTTGATGGATTTTATTGCCTTCGTTCTTAGGATTTCGCATTTCGTATTGAACCCTTAGAGACCAAAGCAGGAGATATTGATCATTTGTTAGTGCGTGCAGGTGATCGTGTAGGCGACGCGCAAGCGGAGTCTTGAAGATATCCCATTTTTTCTTCCAATTCACCAACTTGTGAGTGGTTTTACTTTGATTAGAACCCTTCTTCCAAATCTTTATTCCTAATAAATTGACTCATTTGTGCATTTCGATCAACGATACCAAAAGAATAAAATTGAGTCAGAATAAAGAAGAAGTAGACTTGAAAACACTCATAATGCTTGTCACATAGAATTCTCAATGATCACATTGATGCGTGCTTGTCCGCTATACCTGTAGCTATTTTATGTTCAGTTGTAGTTGGAACTATTTATCTATAACTGTTTAATGGATAGTGTAAAATTGGAAATGTGATCATTGTGCGAGGTAGCCTAGACTATGGAAAATGCATGAAGTTCATTTACTTATATTGCTTTGAATGTGCTTTAATTGATAACTTAGTTTGTAGATGATGCATGGTCTTGGACAACTTATGCACAAGAGATGTCGTTCTACGAACGGTCACCGGGGCACTGGGACCGCTTCAACCCGTGTAGAACAATTTGCTAGTGTAGTCCTAGCATTGGATGGGTCCGTGCGTCCGCCAAGGGCTAGCTACCTGAAGCGGAATGGCAGTCGACCCATCTCCCGTCCGACCAAGTGTCTCGACCGACCAAGTGATTGCTATGTATATTTAAAACTGTGCAAACTAACTATGTCTTCGTGGCAGGAAAGGTCATAGTAAGTTTTGTACAGATGGTTCAGACGGTACAGGTAAAGTCACCGAATGGTGGCTTATTTTGTTATGGCATTCCATTCTATCGTATATAAAGAGTTGAACTAAGGCAAGATAGAAAGATCACATAATAAAAATGTTACATGTTCACATGAATACGATGTTGATTTGGTATGTTGGGTTAGCTCGCCCTCACCGGTACTTTTTGAAGTACTGACCCTCGTTGTAGCAGGTTCCCCGAGGCGACACGACGAGGAACTGAAGCTTTCTATTATCCAAGTTGTAAGCCCGTGCGACATTCTCATTACTTTTGGGTCAAGATTCTGTAACCAGATGTTCATTATCAATAAAAAAAACTTTTTTATATCTCAATTTGTGATATCTTGTTGCGTACTCTGTTGTATTTTTTCTAAAGTATATCATTATGCCTAGGCATTATGCATGCACGCCTTACGCGTGCACGGCATCACGCCCGGGGGACGATTATCAATTTAGCAAAAATTGGGGCATGACACCAACTGGCATCACTGAAGTCTTCCATCATATCTGGATAACTACAGTAGTGTAGGATATACCACTGAGTCCACTTGAGAATACTGACGACTCTTCAACAACACATACTGCTCGTGAACTGACTCAGCATCCCTACAACGAGAGCTATATCAGGCCTGGTGGTACTCACAGCTTGAATCATTTACCTGATGATGCTCGAGTATACCAACTATTTGATGCTTTTCCTTGGATTAGGCTTCTTCATTCTTCATCTTACACCTGAGGAGTATCGACCCAGATACCCAAAGCGTGTGACCAATCTTCTTCTGCAGAGAGCTTGCGATTGAGCTAGCCCACCTGGCAGCCGGATTATCTTATATCCTTAGGATGACATCTGTAATCCCATATCCTGACTCTGAACAAAATAATATCTTTGTTCTAGTGACACTTCTATATCTGCAACTGGGATTATTAAGTCGTCCACATAGATATAAAAGATGACTTCTTTAATATCAGCGAACTTCGTGTATACTCTCTTGTCTGTCTCGCTGATCCTGCAACAACTTTGACTAGATGACTTGTCAAACTTTTGCTGCTATATACTGGTGTTTGCTTCAGGCTGTATTGAGATATCACCAACCCGCGGACTATCTTCAAACCTGAATTACAATAATTCTGACTGTTGTCCGTGAATCTCTCATATATGTCATCCTCCAAGACTTGTTGTCTTCCCTTCGTCTGATAAACAATCATCTTATGAATAGAAGCTATGATAATCATCATCCTGATATATGACACCTTCAACGAGGTACCACAGAACTCAGTCCCATGTATATGAGAAAACCCCTAGACTACAAGCCTAGTCTTGAACTCAACTGTTATGTCTGTTTCCATTTTTTTCTACTGAAGATATATAAGCATCTAATAGGTTTAGCTTCTTCAGGCAGATTAATCAACATCCAAGTGTTGTTATAGGGTCAATCTCTTCATGGACTGCCTCCTTACAGCATACCGAGTCCCTGGTCTTTATTACCTCATCATTGGTAAGTGGAACGACCTCCAAATGATAGGTGATAAGATCATCCTTGGTCTTTCGACCTCCTGACTCTTCTAGCTGACTGCTCTTCGAGTTCTAGTTCAAATATTGTCTCTTAAAAGACAACTCCTTCCTAGACTACGTCTTCTTCTAAAGAAGTGCCAACAACTCTGGCTGATAAGGTCCTCCAAAAATTACTCATATGACAAAAAACCCCATATTCGAATGATATTCATGTGGATCTAACTTTGAACCAGAGTTACTTCAGAAGTGGCGAACAGTACTTAGAACATGACCGTAAGTGCAACATTCTACCACTGACAATCTGGAAGACCCTTTGTACAACAATATATAATTTATCATTACTGCCAACTGCAGATCCTTCCTATTTGCACCTTCAATGGTCTGGGAGAGTACGAATATGTCGTTCCATAGTCAATTCTATGTTCTAAGATGAACGATACGAATCCAAAGAATGATGCATGTTCCATAGTCAATTTCATGTTCTAAGCTGAACGATGTGAATCCAAAGAACGATGCATGTTCCATAGTTAATTTTATTTTGATGCGAATCCAAAGAATGATGCAAGTTCGATAGTCAATTCCATGTTATAAGCTTAACGATGCGAATCCAAAGAACGATGCATGTCATCTTGATAACTTCTGAGTCTATTGAACTGTAGACCGGTATGATGCTCAGCTCCAAACTTGAAGTCTTCGAGGTTCTCGAACGCTTTATCCTTTGAATATGAGAAGATAAGCGAACGCGTTTTCCGAAAAATCGTTGAAGAAAGAAGTGATAAACTTTATCCCGGTCCTTTGTGGAGAATAGAAGTCACATATATCTGAGCGCAATAGCTCCAGAGGATCCGTACTTGTAGCTATCCGTCTAAACGGCTTTCTGACTACCTGTGTATGAACACATTCATCACGTCTCCCTACCTCCTTACCCCCACATCTTGGAGATATTCATGAACTAGACATCTTTCTTAAAAAAATACATGTCTCAGTCAGATGAGTCACAACTCAATAAGAGCAATCTCTTCCTCAAGCCGAAATTCCAGAACCATAATCATGATCCCTAGATCTTCTGCTTGACACTTGTCCGTCATAGAGACCTTCTTATATAGTGCTCTTCTTTGGAACAGCCCTTTTCCAGAGAATGCGTGGCCAGATGCACCAGTGTCTATCCACCAGTCAGTGACCACGTTTGATGACTCAACCTGCGCAATCATAGAAACCAAGTTAAGTAATCAAAGAAACCAAGTTTAGTTATACCTTGCTATATTGGTTTGAATTGGTTATGCTTTCAAGCTCAAATTCCAGCCATGCGTCAAGTCCTATCTAGTGCAGTGACTTTTATGCACCTAGGCCACCATGCATCAATCTTGTCATGCACAGAGACAACCATGCGCATAAGATACTATACGGCCAGCTCTGCCATGGTCCAAGACCTTCAATGCGCTTCCATACGGCAAGAGTCTCAATGAGGCAAGAGACTGCCACGCGGCCAAGTCTTGCCAACCGCCAAGAACTGTCTTGCTCTAAGTCCTATCATGCGCAAACTCTGCAATCCTTGGTCATCTTATAATCTTTCTTCCAACTGGAATGCGCGTCCTTCAAACGCTAACTCCTCCATCCTGGAAAATGGTAGGTTCCGAAAACTCACTTTTAATATTTGATAAATGACGCATTCCCTCATCCAAATATTCAAAGTGTATCCCGTCAATCTTCTCAAGTTTATGAAATCTTGTTGCCGAGAATACTTGATCGGATGTTCTACCTTTTTCTTCGGATTTTGCTTTGAGATTGTTAGTCCCGAGGCAGATCAAAGATGGTAGAACGTAGGCCATAGCAGAGCTACTAGCGAGACCTGACGGTCCGCTCTCTATTGGAACCCAAGTTGTCATCGAGATTAGAGATTCACACAAGAGTTCATCATCTGATATATCTCGATTCCAATAAAGTACGAACCAATAACAGGTTACAAACAAACTCCGAAGATAAAGAAGATTACAATAAGCAACAAGTAAAACATGTTTCTCTTTACGTTCGCAGACGCTACGATGAGAATGAACGAGCAAAAGAAAAGCTGAAAAAAAGCTCCTTGTTGGGGTGGTCAAAACCACCATTGCTCAAAGCAAAATTCGTTGTACAGACGATATGTCCCCAGGAACCAACAAGCTCATAAATGAACTTCTGGAACGCTCAATGTTACCTTCAAAAAATACTCGAAAATACTATGTGAGAGGGAGACACTCTGGGCCGCATATGATCTGGTATTCTCGATTTTTTTATCTGTTTTCTCTCTCCTCAAATAAAAGAGGAGGTCCTCTATATATAGAGAAAAACAACACATATGCGGCCTGAGGAAACTCCAGGGCGCATATGCGCTGACCGACCAGATCTCCCAAATTCTGGATGTCAATGTCGCAGGTGCTGCCCGCGTCGCCTCCACCGTCGGCCGCCCTGTGCTGCTTGCTCGAGGGAGACTGTGTAAACACATAAAAAATTTCAAAATTTAAAAATAAATTTTCGGGATTTTTTCTGGAATTTTTTAACTAATTAAAATAAATATTCTTCTGGATTAAATATTTTTAAGTATAAAAAATATTAAAATATTATAAAAATAATATTTTTGAGTGTAAAATAAATAATTAGTCATACTATAATTTTTCTGAAATTTATTGGACCCTAAAACTATTTTTAAATACCTAAAAACATAAGTTTTAATTAAACCAAATTAAACCAAAATAAACCAACCTAAACCGAACCAAATCCTGAACTAACCCAACCCAGACCAACCCTAACGGTTCGGATCTGAACCCGCTGACCCGACCTGCCTACCCGAACCCGACCCACTACCCCTTTGCTACAGTAAACCCCAATCCCCGGATTTTTTACCCGCCGCCTCGCCTCCCCTGGCCGTTTCCTCCGCCGCCGCTCCGACTACCCAGCTCGCTCGTCTTCACCCGCCGACTGTACAGTAAACGCCGACCCGTTGCCCTTCGTCTCCCTACTGGTCGTAACCGTCGCCGCCGGCTGCTCGCCTCCCTCAGCGACTGTTGACCTCCCCTCTCCACTATATAAACCACTGCCAACCACCACGACAGCCTCGGCCACCCCCAACACCACGACTCCCCAGCACCACCTTCCTCCAGCGACGCCGCCTCCTCGGCTAGCCCAACCCCGGCGACCCCGAGCCGCCAACACCAACCATCACCACGATCCTCACCCCACCGCAACCGATGGCCACTGCAACCATCCTCCGTCGAACCCCGAGCTCCCCCAGCGCCAACGACGCCTCCGCCCCGACTTCCTGCGAAGAACCCCGCCGCCGACGACCAGTAGCTGAGCAGCCACCGTCGACCGAGGAGCACCGCCACTACAACGCCACCCCGGGTACACGAAGCATGGTCGTTCTGACTCCTCGTTCCAGTGAGTCGTTCTCTCTCCTCATCGTGCCGATTTTTAAATCGTATGTTGTGACACGTTCCCTACGTGACCCTCTCGAAACTCGTACAATCAGTTCGGGGTATCGCGTCCTGTGTTGGTCGCAAACCGGGACGCAAAAACAGGAAAAACAACCCCCTATTTCTCAAAATTCAGAAATTGTCCCGAACTCACAAGTTCACGACTGTTTTGCGTGCAACCTGTTAACTCATTCTAAAATTCACTTGAACAATAAATTAGAACATATAACCGAGTTTTAAAACCCTGTATTAGTTTAATTTATGTTGTTGCAGTTTGTAATTTATTCGAGGGTGAAATCGACCAAAAACTTGGTTAATTAATGTAGCACCCCATTCTCCCGGTGCGGAGAGCGCGGCTAAGAAACACAAGACGGTATCGTTCGATCGGGATAGATTGAAACAAGAACTCGTTCTCGTTATGAATTTGCTTCTTCGGAATCGATTCCCATATTCAGTGGACCGTGCCCCCGGGATCGACTTAGCGGCAGAGTCAGGAGGGACCTCTCCATTGTTATCTTTTATTGCCTCAGATTTCGATGTCGCTTGTTGCTTTCGTGTTTTGAGTTTGTTTTTGGATTTGCTTGTTTTCCTTGAACGGTTTCGATAGATTTCATTATTTTCGTTCATTGCACTGCATTTCAATTCTGAGATTTGGAAAGAGAGGAAGGGGTATTGATCGAGCTGTTCGTGATGCAGGTGAACGAGCAGTAGGCGGCTTGCGAGCGGAGTCATGAAGCGCCTCTTTCCTTCTCTCTTTCAACCATCTAAGTGAGTGGCTACCAACCCGATTAGCTAGCCCTGCTTCCAATCTTCACACCTAAAACTCTTGCATTTTTGTTGCCCCGATCAGACGATACCAAGTAATAATAAAAGATACCAAGATAAAAAGGGAATAAGCTTGGATTATATTACTTGTCAATCGAACTTGTGAACTGTTATCTTATCGTATGCTAGTTCGTGCAAATGTTCGATAAACCGTGCTAAGTATAGATCATGTCTTGTATATGCATAATTGTTCAGGGAGGCTATGCAAAATAAATCATGCAATACTGCTTGTCGTGTACTCGTGTCCTTGTACTCGTGTTGCCTCAACTACATGAATTGTTAACTAAATAATCGTGTTCGATCATGGATAACTTGTGCACAAGGTATTGGTTCTGCGGACGGTCGCTGGGGCACTAGCACCGATCTGATCTGGGCGAAACTCGTATTTAGTCATCGTATACAGGAGAGGATGGCTTGCAGCGCATCGTGTACTCTCGCTGCATGCTATCCTTGTCCTTGACTAGTCCATTATGGCAAACAAGCCAGTGATCACCTGTGGCATAGTCATCGTGTACAGGAAAGGATGGCTTGCAACGCATCGTGTACTCTCGTTGCATCCTATCTTTGTCCTTGACTATATCCACCATGTATATTTAAACCTGTTTCAAACTAACTTGTGTCTTTGTGGCAGGGAAGGCATGGTAAGTATTGTGCAGGTGGTTCAGACGGACAGGTAAAAGCCACCGAACGGTGGCAAGTTCATTTCAGTATTATACATATATACTGTTGCTTGTAAATGAACTAAGGCAAGATAGAAACCCACAAAAATATGCATGCTTCATTAAAACAACGTGTTGATTGGTATAGTTCGGTTAGCTCGCCTTCACCAGTATGTTTCGACATACTGACCTTCGTTGAAACAGGTTCTCCGCACCAAGGCGAATCGAGCGAGGAGCCGAAGTCGTCTTCCCGATCCAGTCCAGCTGTTGGCGTATCCTGATCGCGCCGCATTTTGAAGTACTTGAAGAAAGAAGCTCGCAACTCTTCATACACAAATACAGCTCCGTGGCAAAGCTGTCCTCCAGCCAGGAGGTCTATACATTTTGAAGTTTAGTAAAGGGATGTAATGTACAGGACTGCTATCTCATTTTGAGTCAATACTTTTGTAAGCCCGTGCGGCAAATTAGCTGACTCGTTCAAGAGTTTGTAATAGATGTTCATTATCAATAAAGAGAACTTTTACATATTTCAAATCTGTGTTTCAATTTATCTACGTACTCTGAATATGTGCTCGTTATGTAAAATATTAAAGCCTTGTGCGGGCACAACCCCAGGCCCGCACGGCGGTCACGATTCGGGGGACGCCCCCAACGATTCTACGGAATTGGGTCATGATATAGTGGTATCATAGCACAGATTCAAGTTCCTTAGACTCTCGCACTAGAAAAGTTCCTTTAACGATCAAATTCCTGTGCGAACTCTTGAACTCGCTAGGCCAAAATGAGATACGTTCATGCAATAAATCCATAATATATTATGATCCTAATGTAATTTACCTTCTTTTGAAGGAATGGCACCAGCGCAATCCACAGAGCAAGCACCGGACGAAATACAAGGCCAAGGAAGTAGTTTGGGCACTTCGGGAAGTTCAGAGAGCCAGCGAGCCATGCCAAGCATCGATCCCGTCCAGCAAATGTTGCAGATGTTGGAGGCAAACCAACAAAGGGACGAGGCTCGCTACGAACGGGCCGAGAAGCGGGCGAAGGAGAGTCAGCTCAAGTTTCAAGACAATATAGAAGCTCGATTCTCAGTCCAACAGAAGCAGGTAGATGCCCTGCAGCAGATCGTTCAGACTTTAGCTTCCAACCATTCCGCGGCAACGCAAGCGACTCCGGTGGAACAGCCCGTGCTTGAAGTAGAGACGCCATAAATTCTAAGGCCGAGGGACGTGACTGCCTTCGACTTTGGCCACTTCAAGAAAGTCTGCAATACCCCATTCAACGGGACTGAGGACCCAGTCGTAGATCTACATTGGTTGGCCAAACTTGAAGACCACTTTGCTCTGCTAGAGGTCCCCGGAGAGAAGCGTGTCGCCTGTGCGCAACTACAGTTTTGCCTCAACGCGCACGATTGGTGGGACGTGCATCGACGATCTCTCCAATTTGAACATGGAGAGGAGGCGATCTCGTAGATGACTTTTCGTGCCGCATTTGAAGAGAAGTTCATACCCCCTCCAGTACAACGTCAAATGGAGAACGAGTTCGTGCAACTAAGGTAAGGCAGCATGACAGTCAAACAGTACTCCGCCGAATTCAACCGACTCTCCAAATTCGCTAGGGCCTATTTACCTGATGTAGCGAGTCGAGCTAGAAGGTTTGAAGGTGGTCTACGCCCTGCCATCCATGCGCACGTAGTCGTTCATCAGTATCGGATAATGCGTGAAGTTGTAAACACCCTAAATTTCAGAAATCAGATTATATAATTTTCCGTATTTTCGGTATTTTTCTGGAATTTATCACTGTGGTTTATGGGTTAAATAATTTTAAGTGTGACTAAATGGAGTTAAAATGTTCTGGAAGTAAAAATTTATGGTGTATAATGGAGAACCGGACGCATGGCATTTTTCGGTGAATTTATCGGACACCGGAGCAACGTATCGAGGACCTTTAGCCACTTGGATTGGGAACCAACCCAAACCAAACCAACCCCGGGCTAGACCAAACCACCCAGCGTTCGGGTCGGGTTGGATCCAAGCCGAACCCGACCCGGATCCAAACCGTGTGGAAACCCTAGGATTTCCTTCGCCGAAGGCTCCTGTAGCAGCCTATATAGGGCTCCCTCGGCGTCCGTGCCTCGCCATCACCTGAACCCTAAGCTTCCGCCACCATCAATTTCGCCGTCAACCACCCAGCTGCCCCGCCCAATAGCTGGCCCGCGACGCCGCCGCTTCCCGTCACCTAAAACCCCTCCGCCGTGCTCCTTCGAAACCGACGGCTACCCGGAGGCCCTAACGCCGTTAGCCTCGCCGACCCCTCGGACGTCGCCCTCCACCGACGCCGACCAACCCACCTCCGCATAGCCGAGTCGACCCCGCCTCCGTCGTCGACCGAACCCGTAGCAGCCGCCCCTGTTCAGTTCCCATCTCCGCCCAGCGACCCCGAGCGCGGCCTCACCCCTCCGCCGAGTTCGCACAGCGACCCCGGGCCTGACTCCTCCGCCTCACAGCGACTCCGCTGACTTCTGATCTGAACCCTAGCCCAGACTCGCGAGGACACGATCAGGACGCAGACCGGACACGCGGACTTCAGATCCACGGAGCCCTGTACAGGTACTGATTTCTCTCACCTCGCAACTCCGATTTCGATTCCGTCAATTGCTATGCGTAGACTGTATAACCCTCTCGGTGCCCGTGCAACTCGCTCGGTGCATCGCGTCCTGTAGTGATCGTACACCGCGATCCAAAACAGGAAAAAAACAACGCCCTGTTTCACCTCGGAACTGAGTCCGCCCCGCCAATCGGGACGACTTGGTCGCACGCGGTCTTTACCAAACTGTGCGCGACATTGATACGGTCGTGTGGGTTTTCGCAGAAGTCGATTCGGAGGTGCGTGCACCCCGGAATCAATGCGTATCCGCCGACGACACCCCGTATCCGTTGATCCTGGAACACGCTGTAACTTCGTGTACACACGTCGGATCGAGACGAAACTTGCGCCTACAGATCCGTAGTAATACGCTGGTCCTGTGAGCCAAGTTTGGTTCGATTCTGAGGACGTTGACAAAATCACGTATCGTGGGCCCCACAGGCTCCACTTGACGGGTGATTTTGTGATCGGCTCATCGGAATCCAATTCTGGAAGTTCCGTTGGGTTCGTATCATCGTTCCTGACTTGTAGACACTGAGTTTGCGGAATTTGGAGACCTTTGACCCTGACGCGCTTTTCGGTGCAAAGTGGCCCACATATGGAACCCGCTTTGGCCCGAAAATGACCTTTTTGCCCCTGTGTCCAAATTGGACGTAAGGACAGGCATTTCCAGCTATTTGACATCTTCTGAGACTGTTGGTGATATTTATTACAGCTTTTGGAGTAGTTCCCACCGGATCCACAGGTACCAGGACAGTTGTTAATATTCGGACATCAGGCAAGTGTACCTTGCCAAACTCTGCAGTTTAGTTATCTATTTTCCTTGTTTTATATATATTGATGTGCATGCTCAACCTAGGACCGTGTGACGTACTTAGCGTCCGATTATCAGTCGGGTGTCGACACTGTACGCAGTGTTGGGTACGGTCATCTAGAGATGGACATCCGTGACACTTTATATTCTCGTACTTGTCTTATCAAGTACCATATGACCCAGGACACTTGACACTATTCATGAGACAGGATTTTCCCGAGATATTCGTGGTGATTCTGTATAGGATACAGGACATGGACATTATATTATTAGATACTTATGACTGGTTGCATTTAGCTATGATCGCGCTTGACATGGGCATGAGACGTTGTGGTCATGATATGCGTGGTTACATGGGGTGGGGAGAGACACACAGGCTACAGGCTGTATTTATGTATATCTTCTATTATTGAGAGGTCGCAGGTTCTCGTAGCAGAGCCTGACCCACTACCGGTTATTACCGCTACCGGCTCCCCGACACAGAGCTTGTAGTGGCTCAGCCTGAGACTAGTGATGCTCTCACTTGCATTTACACTTAGATGGTTACTTATTTACCCCATTGTTCATTTAGTTATTTATTTGCTGCACTGCTTATCTGTATTTATTGGCATGTTCTTTCTTGTACCTTGCTATGTCCCCTGAGGACCTGGATCCGGATTTTGTTCCCCAGATTTTGCAGACGTGGTTTATCCCGAGATCTACGGGACTGGAGCAGGAGCTGATCCAGGAGTTGTACCACCATCTGAGGACGAGGTCTTAGCTGAAGACTTCTATTGAGCATCCATGTTCATGCTCAGCTTTCATTTCTTTATTTCAGTCTTTTACTTTCTGGGCTGTTGAACCATTATACTAGATATTTATCGGGTTGTTCCCCGAAGTACTTTGTGAGACTGGATGATGATTTACATTCCTTATTTATTCTGTGGATCATGTTTTATGTCTTGTGTGGATGAGATTAGTTGTACCATGATTGTCGTAGACTTGTTTTACAGCTTAAGTATGCCCTGATGGATCTCTATTATTGAGTTGGTCCATCGGTGCGTACTGCTGGCCATTGCCACGTGTCTGGTCCCACGGTATTTTGGGACTGGGGCGTGACATGGTTTTTGTGGTGGCCCATGCAGGTCTACGACTAAATAGTTCGGTTTCAACTTAGGGACCGGACCAGCCTGCCCTAAGGATAGTATGAACTATAGGATCTCATCCATCATTAACCCATCTGTTGAACTCTATATCGAACTCAAAATTGTTACTTGAACTGCATCCTGTATTGATTCCTCTGAGCGTTCTCATAGTTTATCTTTTGATTGCAGAGCAATGGATTCCGGGAACAGAGATGATATCCCTTTGGAGACACCACACGACGCTGTGGTTACTTATGGAGACGAAGTGACACCAGGGGATGGTGGACAAGCATCGCAGAGTGATCAAACCGGGCAGCCTAATCCAAGGTTCCGGAGAGATGATATCCCACCTCCACCACAGTTCACTCCCCAGGTGCCAGTATTCCCGCCAGGACAAGCCATGGACGGGCAACAGATGTTCCAGATGATGTATGCTATGATGCAAGCACAGCAGCAAGTTCAGCAAGAGGCCCATCGGCAGGAGGCCGAGTATCTGAGGACCAGCCTGGTATCCGCATTGGAGCAGGCAAATCCGCCAGCAAGGCGGACATCGACGGGATCTATCACCGATTTCCGTCATCTCAAGCCTCGCACATTTTCTGGTAAAGAAGGGCCAACGGAAGTTCATGAGTGGCTCACCAACATTCAGCATCAGTTGGAAGCCGCTGAACTTCCAAGAGAGAAGTGGATGACTGCAGTCAGAATGCAGTTGACTGATAATGCGCATCACTGGTGGTTAGCAGAAGAAAGGAGGCTTGGACAGGACCGAGTCACATGGGAAGAGTTCTCCAGACTCTTCCAAGAGATGTACATTCCAGCCATTGCACGGTCAGAGCTCAGAGACAGGTTCAACCGCCTTATCCAAGGCAGCATGTCAGTAGAGGAATACAATGCAGAATTTATTCGCCTGAGCCGCTTTGCCCCAACACTGATTTCAACGGAGGAAGAAAAAGCAGAGAAGTTCTTTGACGGCTTGAAGTTCGAGCTTCAGAAAGTGATTGGAACGGTAGCACCTACCTCTTATACCGATGTCCTTGCAGCAGCCCGACGCTTGGAGCGCGTCACCAGGAGGGAATCTAATTTGAAGAGGCCTATCACATCAGCACCATCCAGGCCAGCACATGGGGATTCAGCAAAGCGAGCCCAAAGGGGTATGCCAGATAGAGCAGCACAGAGAGACAGACCCCTTCCTACTTGTCACCACTGCGGCAAGGTAGGACACATTGAGAAGGAGTGCCGGCGTAAATTGGGACTATGTTTGAGCTGCGGATCCAACCAGCACTTTTCCAGGGACTGTACTGAACGCCGGGACGGAGCACCAAGACTAGCATTACCTGCACCACGACCAGCTTATCCAGCAGCAGGAGGCCAGCAAACAGGAGTTGGTGGGGTCAGACCACCAGCCCCAGGAGGGAATCAGCAGAGACCACCACTGGCACCACAGGCAGCCCTATTCCAGCAGCAGCAGCAGAGAGGTCCAGCTCAGGGACGAGGACAGGCTTTCCCATTAGCTGTTGAGGAGGAGGCTACAGCAGGCGAGGTCATCGCAGGTACTATTATAGTAGCTTCATTACCTGCAGTAGCTTTATTTGATTCTGGAGCATCGCATTCATTTATAGCAGCTAGCTTTGTAGCCACCCATAGAGTAGCTACCGCACCCCTTCCGAGGATGAAGAGGATTCTTACGGGAGGCGGTATTATTCCGGTTAGTGACGTCTGTAGATCTTGTTCTGTAGTAGTTTGTGGCAGAGAAATGCGAGCTCAATTTCTAATCTTTTCCATGCCGGATTATGATGTCGTACTTGGTATGGACTGGTTAAGTCAGTACCATGCGACTCTTGATTGCCGACTTGGGCGGGTTATATTTAGACCGCCAGGACATCCAGAATTTGAGTTTCTCCGAGGAGCAGTAGAGCAAGGAGTTCAGCCTACTCTTAGGGTATTATCTGTAGAAGAGGAGACAGGATACCCAAGAGTCATATCAGAATTTGTGGATGTATTTCCTGATGATCTTCCAGGTTTACCGCCTGATCGGGAAATAGAATTCACAATAGACTTAACTCCAGGAGCAGAGCCAATCACTTCATCAGTATATCGGCTAGCACCGAAGGAGTTAGTGGAGTTGAAAGAACAGGTAGATGATCTTTTGGAGAAGGGTTTCATTCGCCCCAGTGTTTCACCTTGGGGAGCACCCATCTTATTTGTGCCGAAGAAGGATGGAACAGTACGGTTGTGCATTGATTACAGGGCACTGAATGCCGTGACCATCAAGAACAGGTATCCCTTACCACGCATTGATGACCTATTCGATCAATTGAGTGGTGCAAGGGTATTCTCGAAGATTGACCTTAGATCCGGCTATCATCAGATCAAGGTGAGGAAGGAAGACATCCCGAAGACAGCTTTCAGGATGAAGTATGGGCATTATGAGTTCTTGGTGATGCCGTTTGGTTTAACCAACGCACCAGCAGTGTTTATGAGCTTAATGAACAGGGTCTTTCATCAATTCTTGGATAAATTCGTAGTGGTATTCATTGATGACATTCTCATATATTCCAAGAGCCCTGAAGAGCACGAGGAGCATCTTAGAATCGTGTTAGAGACCTTGAGGCAAGAGAAGTTATATGCCAAGCTCAGTAAGTGTGAGTTCTGTATGGACAAAGTGCCTTTCTTGGGACACATCATATCAGGAGAAGGACTTTCAGTGGATCCAGAGAAAGTTGCGGCGATAGAGACTTGGCCTACACCTACATCAGTTGCAGAGGTAAGAAGTTTTCTAGGACTTGCGGGATATTACCGAAGGTTCGTAGAAAATTTCTCAAGGATTGCAGAACCAATGACAAAGCTAACACGAAAGGATCAGGAGTTTGTATGGACAGAAGACTGCCAGAAGGCTTTTGAAGAACTGAAGAGAAGATTAACAACAGCACCTGTCTTGACTCTTCCTTCAGGGTCAGGAGGTTTTGTTGTTTACAGTGATGCATCAGGCAGTGGACTAGGATGTGTTTTGATGCAACATGGCAAAGTCATTGCTTATGCGTCGAGACAGTTGAAGGACCACGAGAAGAACTACCCCACGCATGATCTGGAGCTAGCAGCAGTGATATTTGCATTGAAGATATGGAGGCACTACCTTTATGGAGAGAGGGTAGAAATCTTTACTGACCACAAGAGCCTGAAGTATGTGTATACTCAGAAGGAGCTTAACATGAGACAGAGACGTTGGCTGGAACTAATGGTGGATTTTGACATCGATCTGCAGTATCATCCGGGAAAGGCGAATGTTGTTGCAGATGCACTCAGCAGGAAGCCTACGGCTTATTTCTTGACAATGCAGCCCGAGTTATTGAAGGACTTACAGGAGCTACAGATAGAGGTTATCGTACCGGGACAGAATGGATTGATGGCTAATCTTGAGATTCAGTCATCCCTCGTGGAGAAGATTAAAGAAGCATTGCCCACCGATGCTAGATTCCGAAGACTCAAAGAAAGGACAGAAGCAGGTATGCAGACAGGACTACGCATCCACGAAGACGGAACATTAAGGTTTGGAAACCGCCTATATGTTCCAAATGGAGAATTGAGACAGGAGCTAATGACTGAAGCACATAGCTCTATGTACTCTGTTCACCCAGGAGGAACCAAGATGTATCGAGACTTGAGACAGTATTACTGGTGGCATGGAATGAAGAGGGAGATCGCCAGATTTGTGGCCAAATGCTTAGTCTGCCAGCAAGTAAAGGCCGAGCATCAGAGGACTGCAGGTATGTTACAGCCGCTCCCGATACCGGAATGGAAGTGGGAGCACATCACGATGGACTTTGTCACAGGATTTCCGAAGAGCCCCAGCGGAAGAGACGCAGTATGGGTGATCGTGGATCGACTCACTAAATCGGCACACTTCTTGCCATTTAGAGTTGGACAGTCCACAGAGGTACTAGCTGACATGTATATGCGACAAATCGTCAAATTACATGGAGTACCTGTTAGTATTGTATCGGATCGAGATTCGAGATTTACATCTCATTTCTGGAAAAGCATGCAAGAGAGTCTCGGCACCAGACTCAAGTTCAGCACGGCATACCACCCGCAGACAGATGGACAATCGGAGCGCACCATTCAGATCTTGGAGGACATGTTGAGATCATGTATGCTAGACTTTGGAGGTTCTTGGGAAGATCATTTGCACTTAGTAGAGTTCTCCTACAATAACAGTTATCAGGCCAGCATCCAGATGGCACCATTTGAAGCTTTATACGGAAGGAAGTGCAGATCACCAGTGTGTTGGAGTGACGTTGGTGAACGTCAACTACTGGGTCCAGAATTGGTAACGCAGACAGTGGAGAAGGTAAAGCAGATACAGGATCATCTACGAGCAGCTCAGGACAGACAGAAACATTGGGCAGATACACACAGACGTCCCCTAGAGTTCAAAGAAGGGGATCACGTATTCTTGAGGATTTCGCCCACTCGGGGTACTATCAGATTCGGGAGCAGAGGCAAGCTGAGCCCAAGGTATATTGGGCCATTTGACATCCTCGAGCGCGTTGGCGAGGTGGCTTATCGGCTTGCATTACCTCCATCCTTAGAGGGAGTGCATGACGTATTCCACGTCTCCCAGTTGCGAAGGTACGTGACCGACCCAAGTCACGTAGTCGATCATTCAGAGATCGCAGTAGGCCCGAGCTTGAGGTATGAGGAACAACCAGTTGGCATCCTCGACGTCAGTGAGAAGACACTACGGGGACAGACGATCAGACTGGTTCGTGTAGCATGGAAACATTATTCACCAGGCGAATCGACTTGGGAACGGGAAGATAGTATGCGCCAGCGTTACCCCCACTTGTTCGAGGAGGCAGTTGAAAACTAAGCAACCTTGTACTTCCATAACTTTTTCTTTAGTAACTTATTCTTTGATTGCGAGGACGCAATCCTTTTAAGGAGGGAAGATTGTAAACACCCTAAATTTCAGAAATCAGATTATATAATTTTCCGTATTTTCGGTATTTTTCTGGAATTTATCACTGTGGTTTATGGGTTAAATAATTTTAAGTGTGACTAAATGGAGTTAAAATGTTCTGGAAGTAAAAATTTATGGTGTATAATGGAGAACCGGACGCATGGCATTTTTCGGTGAATTTATCGGACACCGGAGCAACGTATCGAGGACCTTTAGCCACTTGGATTGGGAACCAACCCAAACCAAACCAACCCCGGGCTAGACCAAACCACCCAGCGTTCGGGTCGGGTTGGATCCAAGCCGAACCCCACCCGGATCCAAACCGTGTGGAAACCCTAGGATTTCCTCCGCCGAAGGCTCCTGTAGCAGCCTATATAGGGCTCCCTCGGCGTCCGTGCCTCGCCATCACCTGAACCCTAAGCTTCCGCCACCATCAATTTCGCCGTCAACCACCCAGCTGCCCCGCCCAGTAGCTGGCCCGCGACGCCGCCGCTTCCCGTCACCTAAAACCCCTCCGCCGTGCTCCTTCGAAACCGACGGCTACCCGGAGGCCCTAACGCCGTTAGCCTCGCCGACCCCTCGGACGTCGCCCTCCACCGACGCCGACCAACCCACCTCTGCATAGCCGAGTCGACCCCGCCTCCGTCGTCGACCGAACCCGTAGCAGCCGCCCCTGTTCAGTTCCCATCTCCGCCCAGCGACCCCGAGCGCGGCCTCACCCCTCCGCCGAGTTCGCACAGCGACCCCGGGCCTGACTCCTCCGCCTCACAGCGACTCCGCTGACTTCTGATCTGAACCCTAGCCCAGACTCGCGAGGACACGATCAGGACGCAGACCGGACACGCGGACTTCAGATCCACGGAGCCCTGTACAGGTACTGATTTCTCTCACCTCGCAACTCCGATTTCGATTCCGTCAATTGCTATGCGTAGACTGTATAACCCTCTCGGTGCCCGTGCAACTCGCTCGGTGCATCGCGTCCTGTAGTGATCGTACACCACGATCCAAAACAGGAAAAAAATAACGCCCTGTTTCACCTCGGAACTGAGTCCGCCCCGCCAATCGGGACGACTTGGTCGCACGCGGTCTTTACCAAACTGTGCGCGACATTGATACGGTCGTGTGAGTTTTCGCAGAAGTCGATTCGGAGGTGCGTGCACCCCGGAATCAATGCGTATCCGCCGACGACACCCCGTATCCGTTGATCCTGGAACACGCTGTAACTTCGTGTACACACGTCGGATCGAGACGAAACTTGCGCCAACGGATCCGTAGTAATACGCTGGTCCTGTGAGCCAAGTTTGGTTCGATTCTGAGGACGTTGACAAAATCACGTATCGTGGGCCCCACAGGCTCCACTTGACGGGTGATTTTGTGATCGGCTCATCGGAATCCAATTCTGGAAGTTCCGTTGGGTTCGTATCATCGTTCCTGACTTGTAGACACTGAGTTTGCGGAATTTGGAGACCTTTGACCCTGACGCGCTTTTCGGTGCAAAGTGGCCCACATATGGAACCCGCTTTGGCCCAAAAATGACCTTTTTGCCCCTGTGTCCAAATTGGACGTAAGGACAGGCATTTCCAGCTATTTGACATCTTCTGAGACTGTTGGTGATATTTATTACAGCTTTTGGAGTAGTTCCCACCGGATCCACAGGTACCAGGACAGTTGTTGATATTCGGACATCAGGCAAGTGTACCTTGCCAAACTCTGCAGTTTAGTTATCTATTTTCCTTGTTTTATATATATTGCTGTGCATGCTCAACCTAGGACCGTGTGACGTACTTAGCGTCCGATTATCAGTCGGGTGTCGACACTGTACGCAGTGTTGGGTACGGTCATCTAGAGATGGACATCCGTGACACTTTATATTCTCGTACTTGTCTTATCAAGTACCATATGACCCAGGACACTTGACACTATTCATGAGACAGGATTTTCCCGAGATATTCGTGGTGATTCTGTATAGGATACAGGACATGGACATTATATTATTAGATACTTATGACTGGTTGCATTTAGCTATGATCGCGCTTGACATGGGCATGAGACGTTGTGGTCATGATATGCGTGGTTACATGGGGTGGGGAGAGACACACAGGCTACAGGCTGTATTTATGTATATCTTCTATTATTGAGAGGTCGCAGGTTCTCGTAGCAGAGCCTGACCCACTACCGGTTA
Source organism: Iris macrosiphon (assembly GCA_036927795.1). NCBI lineage: Eukaryota > Viridiplantae > Streptophyta > Magnoliopsida > Asparagales > Iridaceae > Iris > Iris macrosiphon. The sequence continues at coordinate 294,161,719 of JAYESA010000005.1, forward strand.
TTACCGCTACCGGCTCCCCGACACAGAGCTTGTAGTGGCTCAGCCTGAGACTAGTGATGCTCTCACTTGCATTTACACTTAGATGGTTACTTATTTACCCCATTGTTCATTTAGTTATTTATTTGCTGCACTGCTTATCTGTATTTATTGGCATGTTCTTTCTTGTACCTTGCTATGTCCCCTGAGGACCTGGATCCGGATTTTGTTCCCCAGATTTTGCAGACGTGGTTTATCCCGAGATCTACGGGACTGGAGCAGGAGCTGATCCAGGAGTTGTACCACCATCTGAGGACGAGGTCTTAGCTGAAGACTTCTATTGAGCATCCATGTTCATGCTCAGCTTTCATTTCTTTATTTCAGTCTTTTACTTTCTGGGCTGTTGAACCATTATACTAGATATTTATCGGGTTGTTCCCCGAAGTACTTTGTGAGACTGGATGATGATTTACATTCCTTATTTATTCTGTGGATCATGTTTTATGTCTTGTGTGGATGAGATTAGTTGTACCATGATTGTCGTAGACTTGTTTTACAGCTTAAGTATGCCCTGATGGATCTCTATTATTGAGTTGGTCCATCGGTGCGTACTGCTGGCCATTGCCACGTGTCTGGTCCCACGGTATTTTGGGACTGAGGCGTGACAGAAGTCATGAATCACGTCCTATCGTTTGAACCACACTATCCTCACTTTCCTGCCGGCGCTGTGCATACCTACAATCACAAACGCCAAAGCAACGAGAGAGGAAACACCGCTGCAAAGCGACCAAACAACGTTAGGCGCCAATGAGGAAATCAGGGGCAAATGTGTAACTTCTGTAGGAAGCGTGGGCACGTTACGAAAGATTGCCGCTTGAGACTTGGGTTATGCCTAGCTTGTGGACGATCAGGCCATGCAATTAATTCCTGTCCGAACTTTCCTGATCATCGCCCTCAACAAAATAATCCCTAACGGTAGGCTCTATTCCTAAGTTTTAGGACAAAACTTCCAATTAGTTGGGTAGGATGTAGCACCCCGTTCTTCCGGTGCGGAGAGCGCGGCTAAGAAACACAAGACGGTATCGTTCGATCGGGATAGATTGAAACAAGAACTCGTCCTCGTTATGGATTTGCTTCTTCGGAATCGATTCCCATATTCAGTGGACCGTGCCCCCAGGATCGACTTAGCGGAGAGTCAGGAGGGACCTCTCCGCTGTTATCTTTTATTGCCTCGGATTTTGATGTCTCTTGTTGCTTTCGTGCTTTGAGTTAGTTTTCGGATTTGCTTGTTTTCCTTGAACGGTTTCGATAGATTTTATTGTTTTCGTTCATTGTACTGCATTTCAATTTCGAGATTTGGAAAGAGAGGAAGGGGTATTGATCGAGCTGTTCGTGATGCAGGTGAACGAGCAGTAGGCGGTTTGCGAGCGGAGTCGTGAAACGCCTCTTTCCTTCTCCCTTCCAACCATCTAAGTGAGTGGCTACCAACCCGATTAGCTAGCCCTGCTTCCAATCTTCACACCTAAAACTCTTGCATTTCTGTTGCCCCGATCAAACGATACCAAGTAATAATAAAAGATACCAAGATAAAAAGAGAATAGGCTTAGATTATATTGCTTCTCAATCAAACTTGTGAACTATTATCTTATCGTATGCTAGTTCGTGCAAATGTTCGATAAACCGTGCTAAGTATAGATCATGTCTTGTATATGCATAATTGTTCAGGAAGTCTATGCAAAATAAATCATGCAATAATACTTTTCGTGTACTCGTGTCCTTGTACTCGTGTTGCCTCAACTGCATGAATTGTTAACTAAATAATCGTGTTCGATCATGGACAACTTGTGCACAAGGTATTGGTTCTGCGGACGGTCGCTGGGGCACTAGCACCGATCCGATACGGGCGGAACTCGTGTTTAGTCATCGTGTACAGGAGAGGATGGCTTGTAGCGCATAGTGTAATCTCGCTGCATGCTATCCTTGTCCTTGACTAGTCCATTATGGCAAACAAGCCAGTGATCACCTGTGATATAGTCATCGTGTACAGGAAAGGATGGTTTGCAACGCATCGTGTACTCTCGTTGCATTATATCCTTGTCCTTGACTATATCCACCATGTATATTTAAACTTGTTGTAAACTAACTTGTGTCTTCGTGGCAGGAAAGGCATGGTAAGTATTGTGTAGGTGGTTCAGACGGACAGGTAAAAGCCATCGAACGGTGGCAAGTTCATTTCAGTATTATACATATATACTGTTGCTTGTAAATAAACTAAGGCAAGATAGAAACCCACAAAAATATGCATGCTTCATTAAAACAACGTGTTGATTGGTATAGTTCGGTTAGCTCGCCTTCACCAGTATATTTCGACATACTAACCCTCGTTGAAATAGGTTCTCCGCACCAAGGCGAACCGAGCGAGGAGCCGAAGTCGTCTTCCCGATCCAGTCCAGCTGTTGGCGTATCCTGATCGCGCCGCATTTTGAAGTACTTGAAGAAAGGAGCTTGCAACTCTTCATACACAAATGCAGCTCCGTGGCAAAGCTGTCCTCCAGTCAGGAGGTCTATATATTTTGAAGTTTAGTAAAGGGATGTAATGTACAGGACTGCTATCTCATTTTGGGTCAACACTTTTGTAAGACCGTGCGGCAAATTAGCTGACTCGTTCAAGAGTTTGTAATAGATGTTCATTATCAATAAAGAGAACTTTTCCATATTTCAAATCTGTGTTTCAATTTATCTGCGTACTCTGAATATGTGCTCGTTATGTAAAATATTAAAGCCTTGTGCTGGCGCAATTCCAGGCCCGTACGGCGGTCACGATTCGGGGGACGCCCCAACGATTCCACGGAATCGGGTCGTGACAATTAAACCCAAATTTTCCCGAACTGGGTCCGCCCCGCTAAACGAGGCGACTTGGTCGTGTATGAATTTTATCGAAAGGTGTGCACCGTCAATACGAACGTGTGGAATTTTGTGAAAGTTGATTTAGATATACGTGCATACCGGAATCAACGCGTATCCGTCGACAACGCCCCGTATCGGCCCTATTCTGAAACTCATTATAACTTTGTGTGTGCTCGTCATTTCAAAACAAAACTTGCGTCATCGGATTCATAGCGATACGTAGGTCCTATGACCCAAGTTTGGTTCAATTCTGAGAACGTTGACAAAATTCCGTATCGTGGGCCCCACAGCTCTACTTGACAGGCGATTTTGTGATTGGCTCATCGGAATCGAGTTTTGGATATTCCGTTGGATTCGTATGATCGTTCTAGACTTATAGACACTAAGTTTGACGAATTTGGAGAACTTTATCTCTGGCATATTTTTCGGTGCGAAGTGGGTCACATGTGGACCCCGCTTTGACCAAAAACTGTCAAGTTTGCCCCTGTGTCCAAATTGGACTTATGGATAGACAATCATAGCTATTTTATATCTTCTGAGCATGATGATAATGGTTATTTCAGCATCCGGGAGAGTACCTGAAGATCCCGCTGATACCAGAAACTGTTGGAATCCAAACCCTAAGCAAGTGTACCTTACCAATCTTGCAGTACTTGCTACATAATATTCTCTTGATTTATTTATGTGATATATATGTTCAACCTAGGACCATGTAATATTACTTAGCGTCCGAATAAGATTCGAGTGTCGACGCCGTACGCAGAGTCGTGTAACGTCACTAGAGAGTTGATATCGCGATCCTATATTTTCGTGCTTGTATTATCAAGTACGTCATACCATAGACACTTGACACTGTTCATGAGACAGAATCTTCCTGAGATATTCATGGTGATTCTGTATAGGTTACAGGATTTATGACATAGATATTGCATATACTTAGCTATCATTATGACTCGCTGCATCAGTTAGAGGTCATGATCTTGCGTGTTATGAACATGAGATGTCATGGACATGAGACATATGATTATATTTGGTGGAGAGAGTGGCACGCCCCGTACCTGGATATTCGGGCATAAGTACGTGGTTACTTTCAGCCTACGTCGCAGAATCGGTGGTAGAACGATGTCTGGGTCATTTCTAACTATCTAACATTTCAACAATATAATATGGTACCTGTCAATCATCTCAACTCCGAACGGAGGAGCAATATGGTATCTCACAATATAACTAAACTCAATCACAATGCAAACTAAGAAAGATAAGCACGAATGGAATAGTGAAGAAAAAAATAAGATATAAACCATAATATGAAATAATATACAACCCAATGAATCTCAATAATATAATGTAATACAAGTCCAACACAAATAAACTAGACCTCCTCAGGCTCTACAACTAAGTCCTCCTGGTCTACCAAAGGATCCTCTAAAGATACATTGTCCTGTGGACCATAGAATGTGGGACACTGCTCTATAAGTCAATCATCTGGAAAAATATATCCAGTCAGGATTGAAACGAAGTACATACCTCTGAAAGCAGTTTCAAATACATAATCTAGCATATATAACGAACAATAGAAAAGGATACAAGATACACAAGTAATAAGAATGTACAATACAGGAAGAACATGCAATAAGCACAATAAGAACTGGAAAGTAACTACGGAAAATAAACTGCAAGTAGAGAACATGAAAACTAACTATGTGATTTAGAGTGCAAGTTCGTTATGTGATCGGCTTAGGTTGCACATAAGGTATAAAGGTAAATCCATTATATGTGAGGTGTATAATCGACATGCACATGAGATCAAGAGGGCTTTGATCACATAACCAACTCCTACTCCCCCTTTCCAACCAATACTCATGGATCCAATCACGACACGTTACGTACATGATCACGATATAATCACACTAGCACATAAAATAGTGGATGCACAAGAAGCACAAGAAAGTCAATACCCGATGCACACAGTGAATACATGCGACTGGGTACCCGTTGAACATGCTAGGGGATAACACCTCCTGACGGGATCCATATAGCACCAGTCCGTAAAATTACTGTGTCGGGAATCAATGTATACAATTCTAGAACATGCATATATACAATATAATGAATTAAAAATAATCAGAGAAATGTACTCGCCTGAAGTCCTGAGCAAGGTGTGTCTCTCGATGCCCAAGCTGGTGCCACACAACCTATATATGGTATGTTGCATCAATACAAGGTTCTAAAATAGAAAATAATTAAGTTGATACAATTCTAAGTCATAAAGCCATTTCTAGGTCAAACCGATAAAATCTAGGTTGCAAGAGTCTAAAACTAAGTCACTAAGTCGAAACACTATAAAACTATGCTATATAATCCAAGGTAAGATACTAAAAGGCATTCAAAAAGCCGTATCCTAACATACGCAAGTTCATTTATATGAAAATAATATTTTAGATATATATACAAGTTATTATACTTAATACTATATTAAAGCAAGGAATTTAGGATATCTTGGCCTTCACCAATGCGTATCGCACCTATCTCGATACCCAAACTCAATACCTTGGGTATCGACCCAATACCTTGGTAATACCTTGGTATTCCGAGGTAACCCAAAACTCAACATATAACTAATACCAATAGTTATATAAAACCCCAAACTAATACTAGCTATAACTAACACTAATATATACATCTCAATATAACATAGAACTAACTATAATACTAACATACATAGATATGTATAGCTAATATAACTAACTATCAAGATACACTACCTATTAGTATATGAGACTAACTATCAATCATAACATATATATATATATATATATATATATATATATATATATATATATATATATATATATATATATATATATATATACTAGTTTACATATCTAGCTATCTACATAATCAAACATATATAACTAACTAACTACTATAGTAACTAACTAGACTAAACCAACCCATTACCCAATACCTTGAGTATCCTTCAATACCTTGACATTACCTTGGTATCCCAAGGTAATTCAAATCCTAATACATATAGCTAATATATATAGCTAACCCCCATATACTAAACTATACTAACATAACTAAACTATTAAAACTATTAACTACTAACATATAATACATACCAATACATAGATACATCACAACACTCTCTTACACACACACACACAAGCACAACTAATACCACTCTTATATACATATACACATATATATGTATACACACGCATAGCTATACATATATCAATACACATCTCTTACATATATATATACATATAGCTAGATATATCACCCCCTCTCATATATATAAATATAGATATAGTATCCCATAGCCATATACATATATATCAACCCACAAACACTCAACATTATATATATAAACACATCTCTCTACTATATATATATATATACACACACACACACACACACACACACACACACACATGAATTCATATATTATCAATAGCTATGAACAAAAGAGATTAGATCTAGAAATGCACACAATAAACATGTGGAGTACATCGCACCCGTATCACACTAGATCTATGATACGCTTGCGACACGAGTCCACCACACAACCAAACATACCCCAAAGGACACGAACAAGTCTAATATACTATTTATGAACAACACGAGGAGTCAAACACATATCTACGTATCCGTGTCAAAATATGACATGCACAAAGTCCCGTGTCGGAGGAAAAATTCCCAAAATAACATGTATCACCAAATTATTGGGATACGACCTACACGTACCCAATTGTGGATACGATACTAGACACAAACACACAAACACATATCAATTTGATCTATAGGACCAATTGACAAACACAATAAGTGTCAATCTCGAAATTCTCCCAAAATTGACACAAAAAGTACCATAACTTTCTCAATAAGCCTCCTATGAACTCAATTCCAATTCCTATGGGTAGCCTATGCATATGGGTAGATTTTTCATGGTTAATTCTCAGATTTAGAACCTAAATTAAGGGGAAAAATTGAATTGTACCTATTGGGAGATGGATTCCTAATGATACCTCCAAAATTGGTGAAATTGGCCTTCAACTTGTAGATCCTTGCTCCTCTTTGTAGATCTTTGCTTTCTCCTTCTAGATCTTTGCTTTATTAGTCTCCAATGATTATTTGGGAAGAAATTGGAGAAAAAATTGGTAGAGATTTGATGGAATTTGGTTGAGGGAAATTCTAGATCTAGATTTGGAATAAAAAATGAAGAGAGAGAAAGTTTTTATCCCCTTTATATAGGCCTCACTTGCCTCCTCCCTCAAGCTACTATGTAAAGTCTAAAATACCCCTTGGGGCCTCTCATGAAGAAATTAATTGAGGGAAGGTTCTATTCTAATGGGTTTAACATAATTAATCATCATCCTAATGATTGGGCTTCTAATTATTTGGCTCAATTCTAACTAGAATTAAATATTAGTCCATGAGTCTAAACTAAACTAGTTAGATCCACTAACACAAGTCCAAAAATAAATCTAATATGCTAACAATAAATAAATAATATAATAAATAAATATTTAACTGTCACCACCCCATTTCCAGAGCCGGATATTTTTTTTATTTTTAATTTAGTTAATTGTGCATTATTTTTAATTAATTGTATTTTTAATTAATTATTGATTGTATTATTTTTTTTATTGTATGTTTTAGGATTTTGGCTAGCCTGGACCCATGTCAGACCCTAGTGGACCCATGTCCGACCCAGCCCACACCCTTGTGAGAATTATTTTGGGGCTTAGAATATTTATTTTATTTTTAGGAAGTTAGTTGGAGAGATTTGGAACTAGTTTGAGTGCTTTTGGAACCCAAAACCCAAAACCGAGAGTTAGAAGGGCATTTTGGTCATTTGGACTTATGTAACCCTTTATTTAGGTGTGTAGCCGACCCCTTTTCCAGCCCCAACCCGTGAGAACAGTAGCCCCCTCTTCATTTTTCTTCATTCTTCACTTCTTCCTTCTTCTTCTTCTTCTCCACTTCTTTTTTTCTTCTTCCTTCCTTCTCCAAGTAAGTTTCTCTTCCATTTTCTTCCTTCTTTCTTCCATTTCTTCTTCTTGATTGAACCCTAACCCTACATTCTTCCCTAACCTAGGTGGATAGAGCCTAGATTTGGTGTTGGAGCTTGGATTTGAGGCTTGGAAGCTTGGATTGGAGGATTTGGAGCATTTTTCGAGATTTTGGCTTGGGATTCCAACTCCCAAGAGGTAAACCCTGATTTTCCCCCTTGTAATTATTTTTATATAGTGTAGTTAATATTTTAGAACCTTTTTAGACCCTTAGGCTACCCGTGGGAGGAAGTTGGAACTAGTTTGGTTGGGTTTAGAGACTTTAACACTAGGTTTTGTGTCAATTTCGGGTGAAATCCGAATTTGGCCTAATTTTGGGTAATGCTCTAGGTTAGATGGACCTAGGTAGACGTTGTCGGGTGTCGTGAGGGTGAGAGCGTGTCTCCGTTCGGACACGGGAAGCCGCGTCGCGGAGAAACGGGCATTTCGGACGAAATTGGGGCTTTTCGTCGTCGCCGATTCTAAGTGCGTGTGCGTTTCCGCCACGGGTCTAGAATCGATGCGGAAGCACATTTTCTAGGATCTAGACATCGTTTAGGATGCGTGGGTAAATTTTGGGCCAATTCCGAGTTCGTTTGGTGTGCGTTTCAGGAGATTTTTTGAGCCGTGCACCACGTGTTCGTCGAAATGACCGAACGGCCATTTCGACTTGTGTTCCTCGTTTCGGACTTGTGCGCGCGTTGGGTTAGTATCGGGGAGTGTGTGCTAGAGTTTTCGAGTTATATTTTATATATTTTTAGGTGTTTGGGCGTGTCGGGGCCGTTGGGCGTGCGTTGGTGAGCGTTGTGGGCGTGGTGTGTGTTGTTGTGTGTTGTGTTGTGTTAGTGTTAGTGTCTATATATATATATTTATATATATATTTGTATGTGTGTTTATATATATATATATATATATATATATATATATATATATATATATATATATATGTGTGTGTGTGGTTGTGTGTTTGTGAGTGTGTTAGTGAGTGCTTGTGTGAGTGTGTGTTAGTGCGTAGGTGAGTGTGTGTGAGTGTGAGTGAGTGCCTATATATATATATATATATGAGTTTGAGTTGTGTGTATATATGTATATATATTTGTATATATATGTATGAGGGTTTGTGTGTGAGGTTGTGTGTTTGTGAGAGAGTGTGCTAGTGTGTGTGAGAGTGTGTGTGTGAGGGTGTGTGAGAGTGAGTGTGTGTAAGTGAGGATATATATATATATATATATAGATATATATATATGTTTATATGTGTGTGTATGTGTATATAATTATATGTGTGTGTGTGTGCTTGTGTTGTGAGTGTGTGTGTGTATTAGTGTGCTAGTGTGTGTGTTAGAGTGTGTAGATGAGTGTGAATATATATATAGATATCTAGTTATATATATATAGATGTATATATATGTATATGTATATAGGAGTGTGTGTGTGTGTTTGCGAGATGGAGGGGGGGTAGAGCGCAGCCGCAGCGAGCAGCAGCTGCTGCTGCACTGCAGCAGCAGCACAGCAGCAGCAGAAGGAGCAGCAGTGGCAGCAATATGCACAGCAGCAGTGGCAGCAATATGCACAGCAGCAGCAGCGATAACAGCAGGCACAGCAGCAGCAGTAGCATCGCAGCTTCGGCGCAGCGCAATGGTATTATTGAGGGATAGAGAGATTGATATATATATATATATATATATATATATATGTTGATAGATAGATAGATATATCAATAGGTAGTTGGATAGATAGATAAGTTAATAGAATTATAGATAGATAGATAACTAGGTAGTTAGATATATGGATAGATAGATAGATAGATAGTTTGATAGATTGGTGGATAGATGGTTAACTAGATATATAGATAAATAGATTCATAAATAGGTAGATAGGTATCTAGGTAAATAGGTACTATATAGATACTAGATAGTTAGATAGATAGTTAGATACATAGATAGATAATAGATGGATAATTATATAGATAGATAGGTAATTGATAGGTAGATAGTTAGGTTTCTAGATACTAGATAGGTAGATAGCTAGATACTTAGATATATCTATCTAAGATATAGATATCTATATACCTATAGTTATATATATATATATTTATGAGTAAGGTAAGGTAAGGTATTGGATATTTGGGTATATTTGTGTGGATATCTATATATATAGGTAGATACCTACTTAGATATATATAAATATGATAGATATATATATTACCTAGCCTAGATTAATAACTAGGTGCATAATCAATAGCTAGATAGCTAGTTAGAGGGTTTTAGAGCGAAACCTTAATACCTTGAGATACCGAGGTATTTCAATACCTTAAGATAACCAAGGTATTGGGTTTCGAGCGGGGTTTTTGAGCAATAGCCTAGGAAATGTATTGGAGTGATTTTTATATGTATATGTGTATATATTTACGCGTGCTAGCATAGGTTTTAGAGGGTATAGGCGGGGTATATAGCCTAGGTTGAGGTATCGGATACCGAGGGTATCCCGGTATCTCAAGGAGGCGAGTTTGAGAGTTTTCTAGCTTAATGACCTCGGTTTGACCTAGAATTTCAGGAGCACCCTAGTTTGACCCAGACTTGACCGTAGTTGACTCGGTTGACCGCCAAAGTCAACTTTTGGCCTAGTTTTGACCCAGAGTTGACTTTTTGGACCCAGAGTTGACTTTTTGACCCAGATTTTACCGGTTTGATCCGTTTGACCTAGAACGACCCTAGAAGCCTATTTTTAATTATTTTATATCTGTTTAACTCTTTAGAACCCTGTTTAACCTTGCTTTTCGCATTAGGTCCTTGCGACACCGGTTCGGATCGCCAGTTGGTCAGGACGTCAGGCGAGTACATTCTCTGATAGTTTTCATTATCTGATGATTATTATGATTCAGCTTCTAGTATAGTATCATCTGATTATTCTGGCACAACATGGGACACTGATTGATATTTCTGGATTCATTTACTTGCGACACGTACATTTCATGTTTCTGGCCTCTATTCTGGAATCACTACTGGCATCACCTACAGGCATCACTACAGGCATCATTCATGTTCAGGCTGGACTCATCTTGATTTGCGTGTCGGGTCTTGGATCTACTTGTATTAGTCGGGGCGGGGAAATACTCGAGTAGACATGTAAATATTCCTATCTGGCATCATCAGGAATCACTCCCTCTGGTCTAATCTGGAATGATAGCAGCCGTGCACCCAGTGCGCGGTGAGCCGTACTTACCCCTAGCCGTTTACATGTCGAAACAAGTATTTCAAAGACACCGAGTTCATTCTTTATAGTCTGGACTCTCATGCATTTCTTGACTTGTCTCACTTACATGTTTCTGGACTTGACTCACTACATGTTTTTTCATGCTGGACTCACTACACGTTCATGTGCACGGACTTGATCTTAGCTTAGATTCTTGTATCTTACAGTTACTACTATCTTGTTTCTGATATTCCTGCATCTTTACCTTTATGCACCAGTGATACATGTTTATTTCCTGTTTCATACTTACTTCTTTCTTCTTGCTACTTGCTATAACTGTTTTATAGTTTTTATCATTTAAATGGAACTGCTGTTAGAGATGTACTTGCTCCAGTCCTGACTGGACATATTTTTCCAGAGTATCCGGAGGATTGGTGTCCGACGTTCTATGGACCTGAGCATGTCGATGGTGCAGACAGGGACCCTCTAGTTTAGGGGTGATTTCCGGGTTGGTAGCCGGGATCACTAGGATCTTGTTGTTGTTTTATTAGCCTTAGTACCGGATTTGTCTCCGGTTTTGGATTGAGACCTTGTTTGTATATTATTTTGGATATTGTTGTATTATTATTTGATGTTGTGGTTGTTGTAGTAGTTGTTGTTGGTTAGACTTTATAGTTGTTAGATCTCTGTGTTATCTTATCGTGCTTAGATTTGTGATTGAGTATATTTTGATTATCATTTGATATTGCTCCTCCGTTTGGAGTTGAGATCTTGGCAGATTTATATATACTTGATTGTGTGGTTGCCCTCCTTTTTGGAGAGGTCATGGCCGATTTTTATGTGAGATTATTATTTAGATAGTTGACCTAGACAGCGTTCTACCGCCGATGCTGCGGCGTAGGCTGGATGTACCCACGACTCATGCCCGATTTTCCGGGTGCGGGTCGTGACACGTTTTTGGTGGCGGCCCCATGCAGGTCTCGATTCGCAATTAGTGCGATGTCGTGGTGGTACAATAACTTAGTTGTACTGCTGCGAGCCTGCTATAGGATCTAGGATCTAGGATGAGAGTGTACTCAATCACGACTAGGAACAATTCCAATCTAATTATTCTAAAATTGCTTCTTTTGAAATATTACTGTCCTTCTTTGATGATATCGTATCTTGCGCCGTATTGACTTCTTTTGATCTGTGTTCAGGATGCCTCCGAAGACACGATCCCATCGTACCGTTCCAGCAGTTGCCTCGGAGAGGTCTGCTACCTCTCGTCCAGCTCGTATTCAGGCAGCTGCTACCGCTCCACTCACCACTCCTGCGGTTGAGGGAGCATCTGCTTCTCTCGGGGATTCTCCTTCACCTGTCGATCCGAGGACTACCCCAGTCGTTCCGGTGGTTCCTCCACCACTTCCTGCTCCAGTAGATGCCGCACAGTTGTTTGCGTTCTTCAGGGAGATGATGGACACGCAGCACCGTCAGGTGGATGTGATGAGGCTGGGCATTGAGAACGCCCACCAGGTGGCCATGACAGCAGTAGATAGGGTGGCACAGATTCAGCCACAGGCAGATCAGATTCAGCATCCGAGGCCGGGCAGTATTATCGACTTTCAGAGGATGCGGCCCAAGGAGTTCCGTGGTACAGAAGGTATCCTGTACGCGGATGACTGGATAGAGCAGATTGAGGGCATCTTCAGGCTGGCGCAGATTCCAGACAGCATGCAGATAGAGGCAGCGGGCAGTCAGATGTTCGACCTCGCCTTGACATGGTATCGCACAGATACGAGGATTGCAGTGCCAGGGCTTACTTGGGAGGCTTTCAAGAGACTTTTTAAGGAGAAGTTTTTCCCTGATGTGGCGCTCAGTGCTTTGGAGAGCCAGTTTGAGGCACTCGTCCAGGGGAGCATGACGGTGGATGAGTACGCAGCAGAGTTCTGCCGTTTGGGCAGATTTGTAGATGGCTTAAGTGAGGCAGCCAAGGCGAGGAAGTTTCGCAAGGGTTTGGTTATGGCGGTCAAGTCTTTGACCAGGAGCGATCGCGAGGCAACTTTTGAGCAGATAGTAGGAGATGCTCAGAGAGCAGAGGATGACTTGGAGCTCAAGTCCAAGAGAGGCAGGGATGATTCAGGCAGTGCCAGTGGTAGTGCGGGACCAGCTAAGCGTCCCTATGTGCAGAAGGCAGCACAGCAGGGTCAGGATCAGAGAGTGCCCACTTGTGCCTACTGCAGGAAGGCAGGACACACCTGGGATGTTTGTAGGAGGAGGCTGAAGGTGTGTTTGTTCTGTGGATCCGCTGCTCACCATATGCGAGATTGCCCTACTGCACCTCCATTGGGTGGAGCACAGGATCAGAGAGTTGGAGCTAGGCCATCTGTGGCACAGCATCATGCCCCGCACCAGCAGAGGGATACACCCCAGCAGGGCAGGGCTTATGCGTTGACGGTCGAGGAGGCCGATGCTACGGATGTCGGGTTAGCAGGTCTGTCTCTTGTTTCTTCTTCCTGTCCTTTTCCATTCCTGTGGTGTGCTTCATTAGTACATGTTAGACTTTTCTTTGTGCTGTGGTAGATAGTGTAGTAACCCTGATTGAGACTGTGATAACACGACCAGTAGGACCCTGATCTTGTATGTTGTTTAGGTAGAATTTCTTGACTGTGATTGTTGGGGGTTTGACCTAGAGAGAGTGTGATTGACTTTAAATTTTGAGGACAAAATTTTCTAAGGAGGATAGGCTTGTCACCACCCCATTTCCAGAGCCGGGTATTTTTTTTTTTTAATTTAGTTAATTGTGTATTATTTTTAATTAATTGTATTTATAATTAATTATTGATTGTATTTTTTTTTATTGTATGTTTTAGGATTTTGGCTAGCCTGGACCCATGTCAGACCCTAGTGGACCCATGTCCGACCCAGCCCACACCCTTGTGAGAATTATTTTGGGGCTTAGAATATTTATTTTATTTTTAGGAAGTTAGTTGGAGAGATTTGGAACTAGTTTGAGTGCTTTTGGAACCCGGAACCCAAAACCGAGAGTTAGGAGGGCATTTTGGTCATTTGGACTTATGTAACCCTTTATTTAGGTGTGTAGCCGACCCCTTTTCCAGCCCCAACCCGTGAGAACAGCAGCCCCCTCTTCATTTTTCTTCATTCTTCACTTCTTCCTTCTTCTTCTTCTTCTCCACTTCTTTTTTTTTTCTTCCTTCCTTCTCCAAGTAAGTTTCTCTTCCATTTTCTTCCTTCTTTCTTCCATTTCTTCTTCTTGATTGAACCCTAACCCTATATTCTTCCCTAACCTAGGTGGGTAGAGCCTAGATTTGGTGTTGGAGCTTGAATTTGAGGCTTGGAAGCTTGGATTGGAGGATTTGGAGCATTTTTGGAGATTTTGGCTTGGGATTCCAACTCCCAAGAGGTAAACCCTGATTTTCCCCCTTGTAATTATTTTTATATAGTGTAGTTAATATTTTAGAACCTTCCTAGACCCTTAGGCTACCCGTGGGAGGAAGTTGGAACTAGTTTGGTTGGGTTTAGAGACTTTAACACTAGGTTTTGTGTCAATTTCGGGTGAAATCCGAATTTGGCCCAATTTTGGGTGATGCCCTAGGTTAGATGGACCTAGATAGACGTTGTCGGGTGTCGTGAGGGTGAGAGCGTGTCTTCGTTCGGACACGGGAAGCCGCGTCGCAGAGAAACGGGCGTTTCGGGCGAAATTGGGGCTTTTCGTCGTCGTCGATTCTAAGTGTGTGTGCGTTTCCGCCACGGGCCTAGAATCGACGCGGGAGTGCATTTTCTAGGATCTAGACATCGTTTAGGATGCGTGGATAAATTTTGGGCCGATTCTGAGTTCGTTTGGTGTGCGTTTCAGGAGGTTTTCCGAGCCGCGTACCACGTGTTCGTCGAAATAACCGAACGACCATTTCGACTTGGGTTCCTCGTTTCGGGCTTGTGCGCGCATTGGGTTAGTATCGGGGAGTGTGTGCTAGAGTTTTCGAGTTATATTTTATATATTTTTAGGTGTTTGGGCGTGTCGGGGCCGTTGGGCGTGCGTTGGTGAGCGTTGTGGGCGTGGTGTGTGTTGTTGTGTGTTGTGTTGTGTTGTGTTAGTGTTAGTGTCTATATATATATATTTATATATATATTTGTATTTGTGTTTATGTATATATATATATATATATATATATATATATATGTGTGTGTGTGGTTGTGTGTTTGTGAGTGTGTTAGTGAGTGCTTGTGTGAGTGTGTGCTAGTGCGTAGGTGAGTGTGTGTGAGTGTGAGTGAGTGCCTATATATATATATATATATGAGTTTGAGTTGTGTGTATATATGTATATATATTTGTATATATATGTATGAGGGTTTGTGTGTGAGGTTGTGTGTTTGTGAGAGAGTGTGCTAGTGTGTGTGAGAGTGTGTGTGTGAGGGTGTGTGAGAGTGAGTGTGTGTGAGTGAGGATAGATATATATATATATATAGATATATATATATGTTTATATGTGTGTGTGTATGTATATATAGATATGTGTATATAATTATATGTGTGTGTGTGTGTGCTTGTGTTGTGAGTGTGTGTGTGTATTAGTGTGCTAGTGTGTGTGTTAGAGTGTGTAGATGAGTGTGAATATATATATAGATATCTAGTTATATATATATAGATGTATATATATGTATATGTATATATGTATATGTATATAGGAGTGTGTGTGTGTGTGTTTGCGAGATGGAGGGGGGGGGGGTAGAGCGCAGCCGCAGCGAGCAGCAGCAGCAGAAGGAGCAGCAGTGGCAGCAATATGCACAGCAGCAGCAGCGATAACAGCAGGCACAGCAGCAGCAGCAGCATCGCAGCTTCGGCGCAGCGCAATGGTATTAGTGAGGGATAGAGAGATTGATATATATATATATATATATATATATATATATATATATATATATATATATATGTTGATAGATAGATAGATATATCAATAGGTAGTTGGATAGATAGATAAGTTAATAGAATTATAGATAGATAGATAACTAGGTAGTTAGATATATGGATAGATAGATAGATAGATAGATAGTTTGATAGATTGGTGGATAGATGGTTAACTAGATATATAGATAAATAGATTCATAAATAGGTAGATAGGTATCTAGGTAAATAGGTACTATATAGATACTAGATAGTTAGATAGATAGTTAGATACATAGATAGATAATAGATGGATAATTATATAGATAGATAGGTAATTGATAGGTAGATAGTTAGGTTTCTAGATACTATATAGGTAGATAGCTAGATACTTAGATATATCTATCTAAGATATAGATATCTATATACCTATAGTTATATATATATATATTTATGAGTAAGGTAAGGTAAGGTATTGGATATTTGGGTATATTTGTGTGGATATCTATATATATAGGTAGATACCTACTTAGATATATATAAATATGATAGATATATATATTACCTAGCCTAGATTAATAACTAGGTGCATAATCAATAGCTAGATAGCTAGTTAGAGGGTTTTAGAGCGAAACCTCAATACCTTGAGATACCGAGGTATTTCAATACCTTAAGATAACCAAGGTATTGGGTTTCGAGCGGGATTTTTGAGCAATAGCCTAGGAAATGTATTGGAGTGATTTTTATATGTATATGTGTATATATTTACGCGTGCTAGCATAGGTTTTAGAGGGTATAGGCGGGGTATATAGCCTAGGTTGAGGTATCGGATACCGAGGGTATCCCGGTATCTCAAGGAGGCGAGTTTGAGAGTTTTCTAGCTTAATGACCTCGGTTTGACCTAGAATTTCAGGAGCACCCTAGTTTGACCCAGACTTGACCGTAGTTGACTCGGTTGACCGCCAAAGTCAACTTTTGGCCTAGTTTTGACCCAGAGTTGACTTTTTGGACCCAGAGTTGACTTTTTGACCCAGATTTTACCGGTTTGATCCGTTTGACCTAGAACGACCCTAGAAGCCTATTTTTAATTATTTTATATCTGTTTAACTCTTTAGAACCCGGTTTAACCTTGCTTTTCGTATTAGGTCCTTGCGACACCGGTTCGGATCGCCAGTTGCTCAGGACGTCAGGCGAGTACATTCTCTGATAGTTTTCATTATCTGATGATTATTATGATTCAGCTTCTAGTATAGTATCATCTGATTATTCTGGCACAACATGGGACACTGATTGATATTTCTGGATTCATTTACTTGTGACACGTACATTTCATGTTTCTGGCCTCTATTCTGGAATCACTACTGGCATCACCTACAGGCATCACTACAGGCATCATTCATGTTCAGGCTGGACTCATCTTGATTTGCGTGTCGGGTCTTGGATCCACTTGTATTAGTCGGGGCGGGGAAATACTCGAGTAGACATGTAAATATTCCTATCTGGCATCATCAGGAATCACTCCCTCTGGTCTAATCTGGAATGATAGCAGCCGTGCACCCAGTGCGCGGTGAGCCGTACTTACCCCTAGCCGTTTACATGTCGAAACAAGTATTTCAAAGACACCGAGTTCATTCTTTATAGTCTGGACTCTCATGCATTTCTTGACTTGTCTCACTTACATGTTTCTGGACTTGACTCACTACATGTTTTTCATGCTGGACTCACTACACGTTCATGTGCACGGACTTGATCTTAGCTTAGATTCTTGTATCTTACAGTTACTACTATCTTGTTTCTGATATTCCTGCATCTTTACCTTTATGCACCAGTGATACATGTTTATTTCCTGTTTCATACTTACTTCTTTCTTCTTGCTACTTGCTATAACTGTTTTATAGTTTTTATCATTTAAATGGAACTGCTGTTAGAGATGTACTTGCTCCAGTCCTGACTGGACATATTTTTCCAGAGTATCCGGAGGATTGGTGTCCGACGTTCTATGGACCTGAGCATGTCGATGGTGCAGACAGGGACCCTCTAGTTTAGGGGTGATTTCCGGGTTGGTAGCCGGGATCACTAGGATCTTGTTGTTGTTTTATTAGCCTTAGTACCGGATTTGTCTCCGGTTTTGGATTGAGACCTTGTTTGTATATTATTTTGGATATTGTTGTATTATTATTTGATGTTGTGGTTGTTGTAGTAGTTGTTGTTGGTTAGACTTTATAGTTGTTAGATCTCTGTGTTATCTTATCGTGCTTAGATTCGTGATTGAGTATATTGTGATTATCATTTGATATTGCTCCTCCGTTTGGAGTTGAGATCTTGGCAGATTTATATATACTTGATTGTGTGGTTGCCCTCCTTTTTGGAGAGGTCATGGCCGATTTTTGTGTGAGATTATTATTTAGATAGTTGACCTAGACAGCGTTCTACCGCCGATGCTGCGGCGTAGGCTGGACGTACCCATGACTCATGCCCGATTTTCCGGGTGCGGGTCGTGACATTAACAAGCACAATATTTAATAAATTATCAAATGACTAAAATATCCTTTCCTAGAAAATATGGTAGTGACAGAGAGACACACAGTTTACAGGCTGATTTTATATATATTTATTTATTATTGTGAGGCTGTAGACTCTACATCAGAGCTAGGCACTCTACTAGTGACATAACTGCTACTGGCTCCCCAACACAGAGCTTGTAGTAGTCTCAGCATGAGTTCTAGTGATGCTCTCGTTTTGCATATCACTTAGCTGGTTGCGTAGTTTGCCCTATTGATATATTTTTTTGTACTGCATTTATTTGGCTTGAGTCATTCTTGTACCTTGCTATGTCTCCCGAGGACCTGGAATCTGGATTATGTCCCCAGGTTTAACAGAGAAGATTTACCCCGAGATATACGGGACAGGAGCAGACATTGGAGCAGTACCAACACCAGAGGATGAGGTGATGCTAGAAGATTTCTCCTGAGTATTTGATTTATATACTTAGTCATTTCTATTCTTGATAATCTATTTCCTGTCTCATGAAATTCTGTATTAAACTCATTATCGGGTGGTTCTCCGAGATATTTATTGAGACTTATTGATTATTATTTCATCTTGATGATTCTGATATTGATTGTATTTATCTTCTGTGGATGAGATTAGTATCATAGACCTTTATTGTTGTTTTACAACTTAAGTACACTCTAATGGGTCCATTAAATTGGGTTTGTCCATTGGTGTGTGCTGCTGGCCATTGCCACGTGTCTAGTCCCTCGGTATTTTGGGACTGGGCATGACATAGTTTTTTTGGTGGCCCATGCAGGTCAACGACTAAATTACTTCGGTTTCAACTAAGGGACCGAGCAAGCCTGCGATTAAGATAGAATAAGTTATAGGATCTCATCCACTTGATTGAATCATTCTTGATCTCTATATCGGATTCAAATTTCTTGACTTGCATCGTGCCTTGAATCCCCTGTGCGCCTTTTATAGTTTATTTTGGATGCAGAGTAATGGAATCACAAGCATACAACGAGACTCCTACAGGAACACCACCAGTTGCAGTTGTCACCTACGACGATAAAGTGACACCAGTGGATGGAGTTCAATCAGCTCAACAAAGCAATCAAGCAAATCAGCATGCCTCAAGATTTTGGCAAGACGATATTCCACCACAATAGCAGAGGACACCACCACAAGGACGCGGACAAGCTTTTGCGATGACAATGGAGGACGCACGGACTCGTGGAGTAGCAAATACACGTAAGATTTAAGTTTTATCATAGCTATCTATTCCTAGTGATGCTTTAGCACGTGCCTGTTAATTCATTTCCCTAGACTAAACCTAGTATTTTGAACTTGTTAGTACTTGATACCTAATTTTTCCTAAGATGTAGATTTCCTTGCTCTATACAGATTCATTTACTTTTGAATTACATATCTTTCATTGTCTAGGAAAATATTTTTATTTTTTCCCTATGTGTTCTGCTTAACCCTCATATTTTTTCTCGATTTTTCTGGTTCATGATTCTTTATCCTTTGTGTCTTGCTTCAAACATGTCTTGCAACCGCGTCATCTCTTCTGACCGGTTATGTTTTATTTTCTTAATTACGAGAACACAATTCTTTTAAGGAGGGTACATTGTAAACACCTAGAATTTTTCAAAATTTAAAAATAAATTTTCAGGATTTTTTGGGAATTTTTTAACTAATTAAAATAAATATTCTTCTAGATTAAATATTTTCAAGTATAAAAATAAATATTAAAATATTATAAAAATAATATTTTTGAGTGTAAAATAAATAATTAGTCATACTGTAATTTTTTTTAGAATTTATTGGACCCTAAAACTATTTTTAAATACCTAAAAACATAAGTTTTAATTAAACCAAATTAAACCGAAATAAACCAACCTAAATCGAACCAAATCCTGAACCAACCCAACCCAGACCAACCCTAACGGGTCAGATCTGAACCCGCTGACCCGACCCCCCTACCCGAACCCGACCTACTACGCCTTTGCTACAGTAAACCCCAATCCCCGAATTTCTCCCCCGCCACTTCGCCTCCGCCGGTCGTTTCCTCCGCCGTCGCTCCGACTACCCTGCTCGCTCGTCTTCACCCGCCGACGGTACAGTAAACGCTGACTCGTTGCCCTTCGCCCCCCTGCCGGTCGTAACTGCCGCCGTCGGCTGCTCGCCTTCCCCAGCGACTGTCGACCTCCCCTCTCCACTATATAAACTACCGCCAACCACCACGACAGCCTCGGCTACCCCCAACACCATGACTCCCCAGCACCACCTTCCTCCGGTGATGTCGCCTCCTCCGCTAGCCCAACCCCGGCGACCCCGAGCCACCAGCACCAACCATCACCACGATCCTCACCCCCACCGCAACCGACGGCCACTGCCACCATCCTCTGTCGAGCCCTGAGCTCCCCCAGGGCCGGCGATGCCTCCGCCCCGACCTCCTGCGAAGAACCCCGTCGCCGACGACCAGCAGCTGAGTAGCCACTGTCGACCGAGGAGCACCGCCACCACAGCGCCACCCCGCGTACGCGAAGCATAGTCGTTCTGACTCCTCGTTCCAGTGAGTCGTTCTCTCTCCTCATCGCACCGATTTTTGAACCGTCTGTTGTGACACGTTCCCTACTTGACCCTCTCAAAACCCGTACAATCAGTTTGGGGTATCGCGTCCTGTGTTGGTCGTAAACCGCGACGCAAAAATAGAAAAAATAATCCCCTATTTCTGAAAATTCAGAAATTATCCCAAACTCAGAAGTTCACGACCATTTTGCGTGCAACCTGTTAACTAATTCTAAAATTCACTTGAACAGTAATTTAGATTATATAACCGAGTTTTAAAACCCTGTATTAGTTTAATTTATGATGTTGTAGTTTATAATTTATTCGAGGATGAAATCGACCAAAAACTTGGTTAATTAAACCCAAATTTTTTCGAACTGGGTGTGCCCCACTAAACGAGACGACTTGGTCGTGTGTGAATTTCACCGAAAGGTGTGCACCGTCAATAAAGATGTGTAGAATTTTGTGAAAGATGATTTGGGTGTGCGTGCACACCGAAATCAACGCGTATCCGTCGACAACGTCTCGTATCGACCCTATTCTGAAACTCGTTGTAACTTTGTGTGTGCTCGTCGTTTCGAAACAAAACTTGCGCCATCGGATTCGTAGCGATACGTAGGTCCTGTGACCTAAGTTTGGTTCGATTCTGAGAACGTTGACAAAATTTTGTATCGTGGGCCCCACAGCTCCACTTGACGGGCGATTTTATGATCGGCTCATCAAAATCTAGTTCTGGACATTCCGTTGGGTTCGTATCATCGTTCTGGACTTGTAGACACTAAGTTTGACAAATTTGAAGAACTTTGTCTCTGGCATATTTTTTAGCGTGAAGTAGGCCACATGTTGACCCCGCTTTGACCAGAAACTGTCAAGTTTGTCCCTGTGTCCAAATTGGACTTATGGATAGGCAATCCTAGGTATTTTATATCTTCTAAGCATGATGATAATGGTTATTTCAGCATCCAGAGGAGTACCTAAAGATCCCGCTCATACCAGAGCAACTGTTGGAATCCAAATCCCATGCAAGTGTACCTTGCCAATCTTGCAGTACTTGCTACATAATATTCTCTCAATTTATTTATGTGATATATTTGTTCAACCTAGGACCGTGTGACATTACTTAGCATCCGAATAAGATTCGGGTGTCGACGCCGTACGTGGAGTCGTGTAACGTCACTAGAGAGTTGATATTGTGATCCTATATTTTCGTGCTTGCATTACCAAGTACGTCATACCATAGGACACTTGACACTGTTAATGAGATAGAATCTTCCTGAGATATTCATGGTGATTCTGTATAGGTTACAGGATTCGTGACATAGATATTACATATACTTAGTCATCATTATGACTCGCTGCATCAGTTAGAGGTCATGATCTTGCGTGTTATGAACATGAGACGTCATGGATATGAGACGTGTGATTACATTGGGTGGGAAGAGACACACAGACTACAGGCTGATTTTATATATATATTTATTATTGTGAGGCCGTAGACTTTACATCAGAGCTAGGCACTCTACTAGTGACATAACTGCTACCGGCTCCCCGACACAGAGCTTGTAGTAGTCTCAGTCTGATTTCTAGTGATACTCTCATTTTGCATATCACTTAGCTGGTTATGTAGTTTGTCCTATTGATACATTTTTTATATTACATTTATTTGGCTTGAGTTATTCTTGTACCTTGCTATGTCCCCTGAGGACCTGGAATCCGGATTATGTCCCCAGGTTTAGCAGAGAATATCTACCCCAAGATATATGGGACATGAGCAGACATTGGAGCAGTACCAACACCAGAGGACAAGGTGTTGCCAGAAGATTTCTCCTGAGTATTTGTTTTATATACTCGGTCATTTCTGTTCTTGATACTCTATTTCCTGTCTCGTGGAATCTGTATTAAACTCATTATCGGGTTGTTCTCCGAGATATTTATTGAGACTTGTTGATTATTATTTCATCTTGATAATTCTGATATTGATTGTATTTATCTTCTGTGGATAAGATTAATATCATAGACCTTTATTGTTGTTTTACAGCTTAAGTACACTCTAATGGGTCCATTAAATTGGGTTTGTCCATTGGTGTGTGCTGCTGGCCATTGCCACGTGTCTAGTCCCTCGGTATTTTTGGACTGTGGCGTGACAGACAGCGCCGCCAAACGCCGAAAGTAGCCGCTTGCGCCGCATATTCCGGAAGGCACAGAAAACTATGCCCCGCCTAAAGCATACCATGTCCCCTCCACATGCAACTCGCTCATCCAAACCTGGCCGCATAGCGCTAGGCCACAAATACTCTGGCCGCATAACCCCATGCCGCATAGTGCCTTGGCCGCATAACGCAATGTCGCATGCGTCCGAACTAGCAATCGTGCATGCAACTCCCGCATAAAGGAGCACACGAGCACCATGAGACGATGCTGACGTGCTAAGTGCGCCAACAAAGTACCACTTTGCGTCCTTGAGTACGTGTTCGAGTCCGAGTTGCTTAGGGCTTAGCTCCTAAGAAAAACTTTCCAAAGGTTATGACAAAACAAATATTGTCATATAATGGAGTTCACACTTATTCCCTTTAGGAAAGTCAACCCACATGGGCCTCCATTCCATGTGCATATATCAATACTAAATATAACTATATATTGAGATATACACATTGGTGGTTTTTAATATGAGACTAAAATTTCCAAAGCTAAATAAAAAATTCCAACAAAATTAGAGGTACCTTGTTTAGTTTTCAGCTTATGTTTGTTCTTTCGATTAAGAATCACAAAAATGACGAACTCCAAATGTTGGAGAAGACACCATTTGATGGAGAAATGGTGTCGCTTAGACTTGGTGTCTAGAAAATTCGAAAATTAGTATTTAAGTTTTAAAAATGTCCAACTGAGAATCTGAATTCTGAGATGACTGTTGATAAATGTTGATTATCCAAAATAATCTGTTAATTTGAAACGCAAAATTGATCATTTTTGTCCGCATTCTAGCCAAAAAAAAATAATTTATAGTGATATTGGTTTTGTCCAAAAAAAAAAAAAAAAGGGGGTAATAAACAACCACAAACAATATGGCTTTGATTTAACAGCCTTGCCCCCGTAGTTGACGAGAATGACGAAAATTTTCTTCTCTAAATAATGTAATATTTGAAGCAAAACTGTATTCTCATCCCCAGCTGTTAACTTTCCCTTATTTTTTTTTTTCAAAAAATAGTTCACAAGATAGATTTGTACATAAAAAATTATACTAAACAATAAATTATTGCAATTAATTAGTTTTTCTATTGAAAATTCAGAACTATTACAGTTATATTTTATTTGACTTATTTAAACGTTCATTCCAGAAATGCTAGTTGGGCTTTTGTTTCAAAAACGTCAATTTGAGTCCAAAACAGGGAAGAAACTATGCAACGAGCTGAAATGGGGTGGACTCTAGTCTAATAAAAAAATATATACTATTTTTTATTTTTTCTGCTGTTTTTTATTTTTTCTTTTTTTTATACTAGTCACCTCACACCTACTCCACCCCAATTTAACCTCACACCTAGTCCACCCCAGTTAATTTTTTTTTTTTCTCTAACGCACCCTAGTTTAACTTTTTAGTTTGGGCTGAAATTGAATTCTGAAAAGTGGTCCGAAAGTCCGGCCCGTTCCGGCCTGACCTGGTCATCCAATCGAATTGGTCTGATTCAAACCAGTGTAATTCGTTCGACCCGGCCAGTCCCCCCACGTCGCGGGCCCCATGCGACTGACAACTGTCACCTGACGGCTGAGAACACCCCTCCCCATGCGACTGACAGCACACGGGTCCTACGCAGCTGAACCCTCCCCCCCCCCACCCCACCCCACACCACACACACACACATACACACTGACAGATGATGGGCCCCACTTGGTTGACTGTGCATTTTTTAATAGGGGTTAAATGACCAAATTACTCCCCAATTAGCCGTTTATTAAACCGTCGGAGGGATATTTTGGTCATTTACCCTCCACAGCCATATTATCCATTTGGGAGGTATTTTGATACCCCTAAATTTATGTCTATTTTTAATCTGTTTGAAAGGTATTTTGGTCTTTTTGTTGAGAATTACCAAAATATCTTTATAATAATTATATTTTAAGAATATTTGTGGGTAATTTGATACCGGAAATTTTTATAAATAGAACATAATTACTCCAATTATCACAAGAAATGTTTTCCCATCTCTAGCAATATTTACAATCAAGTACAATTTTTGGATATTGAAGTAACACTTTCTGGATACTGAAGTACAATTTTCTGTAGACTCAAGTGTAATTTTCTGGAGGCTTAAACTTGATCCACCACCACAAAGTTGTAAAGTTCTACATTTTGTTTTGGAGTAAATAAAGTTGAGATTTAAGTAATTTGTAATATTAGAAAAATATTTTTCTACCCTTTTTATATTTAATTTTCTTCCCACAAAAAAATCTTCTCTCTTTTTATTATTTTTTATAAAAAAGTATTTTTTTTAAATATGGATCATAATGATACGACTAGTTCTAACCAACCATATCAAGGTTATAATTATACCGGTTATGATTATGATAATAATTCTAACCAAGATTTTGTGTCACCGATACAAATATCACCTCCAGAAGTTAGAAATATGACTACTAATGTTTCAACTAGAAAAAAAAATACTTTTGTGTAATTTTTTTTATAAATTATTTGTCACTGATAGTGAGGGAAACAAGTTTTAAATCCAAAAGAAAAAAAAACTAATAGCTAGAGCTGCACGTTATAGTAATGTTAATCCAAGTTTTGATTTTCAAGTAGCTGAAAATGATTGCTTAGTTGCTAGTTCAATTAATTTATGAATTTTTAGAATTGTTTTTAAATTACTACATGTATTTATCTGGAGTTTATTATCCAACTTCTCATTTAGTTTTAACATAAATTAACATGTCTCAATTATTTTCTAAATATAAAATTGTTCCCATTTTTTTTATTATGTTGTTTCCAGAATAAAAATAAAATTTCTAAAATATTTGCGTAATATTTATCTTTTATATTGTTTGGCTTCGATTTATTATCCTAAAATTAAATAAAATTGTGTATTTACATTGTTAGACGATTTTAATGACAATATGAATGTTGAGATATGTAACTTAAAAGTATAAAATAAAGAAGTTTTAAATACTCTAATTACTTTATATGAAAAAAATAGTTGTATCGAGTCGACCCGGTATAACCGTTAAATGTAGTAGTAGCTCTAGTTTAATGTCTAAGTTATCTCAAGCTAAAAGTATATTACAAAGGAAGAAAAAAAAATCTTCCCTACCAAATCAATAATTGTCCTTGTATTTAATTTTTTTATGATGAATATGATGCTTATCCTGGATATTTTTATTTTTTATTTTAGAATGGTGAAAAAGACACGAAAACACTTATCATATAATTTATTCTTTAGCACGTAATCTTCTGATGGTCCCGGTGTCCGCGATAGCATCAAAATCTGAATTTTGTGTAGGTTCGATAATGCTAAGCAAGAAAATGAGCAAGATGTTGTAAGATATTTTAGAAGTCTGCGTCTGCGTCTGCGTTTAAGATTGGGTTCATACGGAAAATGAACTTAGCACTTGAAGATGAAGGTACCGACATCAATGACATGGACTTTTAGTCTCTTACTATGGACGACCCTACTGGAGGAGGATGAGCCGAGCAATAAATTGGACGAAAGACGAAAAAAATAAGACTTGTAAATTTTATGCAAATAAAATGTTTACTTTCATTTTTTTTAGTTATAAAAAATGTTATATCAGATTTATAATTTAATTACATTAATAAAATATATCTTTATTTATTTCTAAAATTTTAAATTTTTAATAAAATTGGGCCAGTCCTGTACAGGCCCGAACTCAACCCGGATCCATACCAGATCAAAACTGGTTAACATTGGGTCCGATCCGATACACACCTTGAATGTATTAATATAGAGTTTTCTCTATATAAGCCCTCCATATCCAGTATATATTTTTTTATTCAAAAATCAATTATTATAAATTATAAATAAGTTTTTAAAATCAAGAGGGAATATAATTATGAGAATATGTAGTTAACTTAATCCATTAAAAAGGAGAGAATATTTCGTCACTGTTATTTTTTTTTTTTTAACATTATATTTCACATTAACTATCATAGGATCACAATAAGAAAAACAATAACATTTTTTTAAGGTGTGGAGATAAAGGAATAAAAAATCTGAAATAATTTTTTTTTATGAATCCAAGTCAAACTAGATCATTGAAACCAACATGCCAGCAAAATACCACCGCGCAAAGTAGGATATTATATTATCCGTAAAAAAATAGAGGTGACTCGAACTAAAGACAAGATGAAAGAATATGATAAGAGATGAGTGTATGCCAAGTTAGAATAAGACGTAAGAATACCGGTTTAGAAGGTTTGGACATTTGAAACCCAGACAAATAGACATTTTCCTAAATAAGAGCGATAATGCAATAGTTATTTATCTACTAAGATTATATGTAGACTTAGAAGAACATGATTTAAAGTGTTAAAATAATATTGATTTTGTTACTTTTACAAAGGACATGTGAGGAAGTTATTTCAAACAGTATAAATTTTTTTTTGATATAAAAGCTTTGTTGGTTTTTATGCTAGCTGGTCTGTGGTGTTGACACCATGACCCGTGCCCTATTGGCACTATTTCGATACTCTTCCGAATATTTATTTTATCCAGTAACTAACAATAAATAAAATATTAAAATAAAATATATTGAAAATGAATTAATCTTGACTATTGTTTGAGAGCTTACCAAATTTTAATATTAAGTATTTATAAGTATTTTAATTCTAACAATTATTTATGTTATATAAATTTGACAGAAAATAACAATTTTTTTGTTATCACTATCTTCCATAATATAATGAGACTTCAAAACGACTCAAAAGTGAGTCGTCTAAGACGTATGTATATATATCATCAATTTATTATTTAAAAAAATAATATTACATAAAAAATTATTGAAAAAAATTAAATATGTTATAAGTAACACTACAATGATTCAAATTCAGCCAACCAGAAAGAATACCTCCCATCTTAACCACATGAGTCACAAGTATTTTTTGTTTATAATTAGATAATATTACGTAGCTAACCGTTTTAAAGACTCTTTATGAAAAATAAAAATATATCCATAACTAATTATAATCAAATATATAACAAATTTAAATTAAAATATGTATAATAAATTTTAAATTAAATATATTTAAATATTTAAATAATTTTATACTAATATAAAAAAAAATTTATTTTACGTGCAACGTACGTGAATTTACTAGTTATTATAATACGACTTAAAATGACTCAAAAATAAACTATTTAAACCATATTGTATATGTTCACATAATTAAAAATAAATTCTAACTAAATATTTAACTACATAATATTATTTAATTATAGTCAATTTTTTTTATCTCATGTTGTTAAGATAAAAAATATTTTCTTAGTTGAATGAATTTGGCTCCTTGCGATAGTTTTATTTATAATTAAAATTTAAATTTTTTAATAGATTTTGTATTTTTACGTGCAACGGCAAGTGTAGTACGTAGAGGATTAAAGCTGTGTTATTATTTTGTATTTTTTTAGCACCAAAAATTTCGTGGTAACGACTTTGATGTTTTATTTATAATTATATTTATTTTGTATTTTTTTAGCACAAAAAATTTCGTGGCACCTCCAATTCTAGAAATTCTCACTCCAACGCTCCTACCACCAAAGAGCCAAAAATATCTCCTTCCTTCCTCTCTCTCTCTCTCTCTCTCTCTCTCTCTTTTCAATGCTCACTTTCTCTATCTAGAAAGAGTCGGAAATGGCGTTAGGCTCTCTCTCCATCGTCTCCTCCAACCCTTCTCCTTCTTCCTCCTCCTCTTGCTCAGCCTTCCCTCTCGGCGGGCCCCACAGGAAACCCCTGTCGTCCCTCTCCTTCCGCCTCCTGCGACGGAGAGCCTCACCGAAGGCCGCCGCCTCCGTTGCCGACGACGACGTGGACCGGTTCTCCGACACCAGCTCCATATCAGACTTCATGAGGTTCCGGAGCGGCGGCGGCGGCGGAAGAAGAGCCGGCGAGCTCCAGACGGCTGTAGTCACTTTCCGCAAGAAGCTCCCATGGCTTATGCTGCATCCCTTCCTCCAGGTCAGTAGGAATTCTCTCATTTACAAGTGTGAATTTCTTGAATTGGAGGTTGTTTGTCTTGAAAAGTTGTGTTGTTTTTGCAGGTGGACTTGGTGTCTACGATTCACATTGCGGACAAGGAGTATGCCTTCTTCTCTTGGGTGATGATATTGGGGGTTATTATGCCAATTTTGGATTGCCAACAATTTATTTACTTGCTCACATATATAAAGATCGAATTTTTTCACGATGAGCATGGTAGGGTTTAGCTCATATTTAGTAATCATAATAGTAAAGGATTGTAGCAAAGTCCTAGTCATATCTATTCATATTTAATTTCTAAATATGGAAACTGATGTCGTATCTATTTAGGATTGTATTTCTATATATGGAGACATGACATGCTATATAAAGGGCCTAGGGTTCCTTGTGTTATGTATAATTGTGTTCAAAAGAGGTGTTGGGTAGGCACCAATAGGTTGAGAGGAAGAAATAGAGAGGTCAAAGAAGAGAGTTATTGGGTTTCTCATATCTTCTTGGATGTAATCTCGGAAGATTTGTAGGTACTTTTTGTGTAGTATTGGGAGTTACAAAGTTATAACGATCTTGTAAAGCATTGTTGAAGGCAACTCTAGAGATTGGAGGGGGGGGGGGGGGGGGGTTGAATAGCGTTAAACACAATTAACCAATAAAACCAATGCAATATTACCAACTAAAACCTTTAGCAAGTAAGTATCGAAAAATGTAAAGAGTAAGAAGTCACAAACGCAAACACCGGGATGTATATTAGTATCATTCGGGGAAGGCTGTCCAGTCCCGGAAACTCTTGTCCTGTGTTAATCCACTATTTGAACAAATAGCATACACTGCTTGCGTTGATCCGAAGGGCACACCGACTTCTTACAACCACGTGCTTTGATCCGAAGGGCACGCCGACTTCAACACTTGATGAACTTGGATTTCTAAGCTTTACAACTCTTCGAGTCTTCTAACCGAGATCGCATTTGGCACTTAGAAGGCTTGAGGAGTTGCTCTTGATGATGGAGAATGTTTATAGCTCAGAATGTATAAAGGTTTTCAAGTAAGAGATGATTAAAATATTGTGAAATATATGGGTATTTATAGGCTACTAGGGGGACCGAGTTCGGTCCTCCAACGTTCAAAATTTTGAACATTGTCACCCTGTTCTCCTGGAGGAACGAGTCAAATAAGGAGTGGCTCAAAACTAGGTCTCAGGGGACCGAGTTCTTCAATCAGGGACAGAACTTGGTCCGAGTTAGGTATGGACCAGTTTTGGTTTTGTGGGTTTTGGGTCTAGTTTTGAACTGGACTAGGTTTGGATTTGGTTGAGCTTTCTAATTGCCAGTGCGATTCGATTTACCTGAGTCATATCAATAAAGATAAAAATACAGAATAATATATAAAATCGAGCAGCAGCTTGACGATGACAGTATCCAGCATTTGGCTTGGCTTGTCTTCTTCCTTTGTACGAAGATGACTTTTTTTCTTGACGGCAATTGTCCAAAGATAAATAGATCATGAAATTTGTGTACCTTTCGAGGACTTCGCCCCCGAACCCCCACGGGGACGCTGCCCCCTCAACCCTCGAACCCCTGAGTGCGTAGTCCAGGAGATGTCGTAGGCAGTTCAAAGAAATCTTCTGGTATAACGTCGTCTTTGGTCCATCATGATTTTTTTATTGCATGTCCAAATTTGATCTTGTTTTTCTACAAATACATGTCAGACGAACAAAACAATATACGTAATAGCAAGTGTGATATATTTAATGCATATTAGGACAATCCTACGTTTAAGTATCAACATTATAGTGATTGTATGGTTATTAGTAATAATAATATGTTAAACTTAATCGATTAGCCATATTCAAAAGCTCAACTTAATGGGCTAACACTTGTAACCTTATTTAGTAATGATCTCACCCTCCTGGTCATTTTTTCCGGTTAGGTTTTCCAAGTATATTCCTTGCGTCTTTGTACTTGTATTTTTTGATCTTTATTTTCTGCCAGAGTCGGCCACCGTGTTGAGTATCGCATGTGTCGGTTTGTCGCGGGCACGTATCTTAGAGGAATAGTTTCCGCCTTTATTCCCAAGCGAGCATTCTTTTTTCTCAAGATTGTACTTGTATGTATTATTGGCTTTGAATGAATTGAACGTTGTGTTGCATGGACACGAATATGAAATTACACAATAAGGGGACACAATGATACATGGGCAAATTTTTTGGCATGTATATTTTTGGAGTCAGTATCGTGTTGGTATCATGTCTGACATGTGTTGGATAGATACACGGCACCTAGAAAGCACAGACGCTCCAAAAATGTGGACCGTGTCATGTTGGACACCTACTGGACACAAATGAGGCCTTCCAAAATACAAGTGGGCAAACCAAAATAAGTGGTGTTTCCTTGTCACCGTGTCGCGTCATATCCATGTTCGTGCAACATAGTACTGCACAAACTTTGGAGCATCTGTGCTTCCTAGATTGGATGTAATGGAAAGTACATTACTACATTTAGGATTGATAATGTTATCAAATGCATCAACTATTTTATATTTTACTCCAAAAGTCTAGTTCTAATAAGAACATAGATCATAGGAAAGTTCAAGGTAAAAGCAATCAATAATCAACCCATCTTCCCTTAGATACTTAAGATTCTGTGATAAGATTTGCAAATTTTTTTAAACTTCATGCTAGTAACTATTCATGGCCTTCAAACAGTAAAACCTAACACCATCACCTAAATTATTGTTTAAAGTACAAAGCAATATATTTTATTATTACAACTAGCTAAAAGAAATGATGTGTGCAAACGAGAACAATACTCCTAGTCCATAATGTGGATCTTCAAGAACAAGTTTTATGGACCAAGACATTTTTCAACATGAACCACCTCCAGTATTTGTAAATCTTACCACAATGAAGATGAGTATCTCAAGTAAAAAGAGGGGGCGATTATTGCTTTTACTTACTTTACTCTTGGTTGTAACTACTTTCACTCTTGCTTGTAACTAGCAAGTATGAATCAAGCTTGTATTTGAAACCTCCACCTCTTCCATGTTTACATTGCCTCAATGGCTTTCTTGGCTTTGTCATTATTGCCTAGAAATCCTCCTCCGTAGAATAGGATTGGCCATGGATCACAACTCAATATGGAGAAAAGATCCACAAGGTACCACATTATCTAAGGGTGATGCCGTTGCATGCATGGTCGGAGGATGAGTGGGAGGGGTTTAAGATAGTCCCGGGACGGTTGTGGGTTAGGCTTTGCAACTGGTACTTGAATTGTAGTTGCTACTTAGGGCCATTAGATGGAGAGCGATGAATGCTTGGAGCTACGGCCTTTATACTTGTCGAAGATCTAAAAGAACGTCAGCTTTGATGGGCAATGAGTTGCATGGTGGTTACAAAAGCTGCTATTAGGAACTCAGGTTTTGGAAGGTGAGAGACCATTTGGTTATCCTTTGTAGATTGTTCCTAACATGTTAGTAGTGGTTTTTGGATGGATCAATTTAGGGCTTAAAGTCCCTTGACACACAAATACATCCTAGTTAAAAGAAATTAGCAAAATTTAGTCTAGATCTGTTGGTTAGATATCTAAAAATTTCTACTTGCCACATGCAACCTTCATTTTGCATTTTGAGATCCAGAGAGAACTATGAAAAGAAATATAGAATCCGAAGGGTCTTCTACGCGGGGAAAGGAAGGG
Organism: Iris macrosiphon; assembly: GCA_036927795.1. Classification (NCBI taxonomy): domain Eukaryota; kingdom Viridiplantae; phylum Streptophyta; class Magnoliopsida; order Asparagales; family Iridaceae; genus Iris; species Iris macrosiphon. Next base: position 294,194,691 of record JAYESA010000005.1, read on the forward strand.
GGGGGGGGGGGGGGGGGGGGGGGGGGAAGGATTTCAACCAAGCTAGTACTTGGGCATTGTAGAGAGTAGAGACTCATTACTACTTGCTTTTCAATTAAGCAGGACAAAAAGTTCCTCTGTTATCCTTATTTGTATCATGTATATACACAGAGGTGGGTATATGAGTCATGTTTAATAAAACACCAAATGAACTCATATAACCTACATGATAGAGAGAATTAGGGTTTTCTCGTTTCTGGCTTTTCTCCTATCCATGGCTACAGCTCAAAGCCTTTATGTTGTTACTATCTTCTGATACATGATACGTATCTTGATATGATACAATATACTACAATTCAGTTATGTATCGGGTGATTTGATACGATACATATATGCTAATAAGTGGTTATCAGTTTTTTTTTTTTTACTCGAGTCCTGTAATGTTTACTTAAGAATTTGGATTCTAGAGAGTAGAGACTCACTACTACTTACTTTTTCAACTAAGCAGGACAAAAAGGTCCTATGTTATCCTTATTTATATCATGTATATACACAAAGGTGGGTATATATATACACAGAGGTGGGTATATAAGATGTGGTGTTTAACAAAACACGAAATTAACTCATATAACCTACATGATAGAGAGCTGTGGTTTTCTTGTATCTGGCTTTACTCCTATCCATGGCTACAACTCAAAAGCGTTTATGTTGTTAGTATCTTACGATACATGATACATATCTTACAATACGATACAATATACTACAATTTTGTTATGTATCTGTTGATTTGATAGGATACATATAGGCTAATAAGTGGTATCAGTTTTTTTTACTTTGAGTCTTATAATGTATACTTAAGAATTTGGATTTTGGAACTGGATAAACCAGTAAAGATGAAACAAATTTTTTATTTATGAGAAAAGTATATCAAATCATGTTCCTATATGGATCTAGAAGTAATAGACCTAAATACTAGAGTTCTTGTATCATACGATACATGATAAGATGCGCGCGATACACGGTACGATACATGATAAAATGTGTGATACACGAGTTGAGAACGTAGCAAAGAACGCTCACAAGTGTAAACACTCACAACAATGTAGTCTAATAGTCAACCTTTATCACTTTTTCTTTTCTTCCCCTTCCTCATCTTTTCTCCTACCCACCCTACCCGCCGGTGGCAGCACCTGTTGTGGTGGATGCTGGTAGCAGCAACAGCTGCTTCTGTGGCACAAGGCAGTTATCATAGCCCCTGCTGGCGAGATACCAATAACGGCCAGCATGGTCAGGATAAAAGAAGGGGAAGTATAACGGAAAAAAGAAGATAAAAGAAGACAGGAAGAAAAGGAAAAAAAATCAATTTGATCAAATCATAATTTAATGCTATACCAGTGGTGTTTTTCATTTCTTTGCAATATCTTAAGCATTCGATTAGGCAACGGGGGATTGTTTCTCACCCAGCACCGTCGATCACTTTGCATAATTTTGCTGCAGAACACTGACTGGAGGCCCTAAGAACCTTACATGCAGATACCACAATTGGAACGCACATGCTATCCCATTCTTGCGAGGTTCATTGATCTTAAAACCTGCACAATCCTAGATTTTCTTCATTTCTGATAGTTTTATATCACTGTGAGTTTTATTTTCTTGTTGATACCAAATAAACTACAATATACCTACCTGATCAATCGTAAATGTTCTTATTTTCCCCTGTTGCTCTTATGGGCAAAGAAATTCATATACTTGGACCTTGATTTCCAATCAAATATCATCTAGACTTCAATTCCCTTTGGCCATATTGTTCAATTTTCAACTACCAAAGCGTTCATGTCAAGCTCTTAGGATTGGCTTCATGAATTCTTTTTTTTTTTTTTTACTCTGCTCTGGTAAGGGCTGTCCAGAATTCTCTTTTGAGTTGGCCATATTGTTTAGTTTTCAATATGGTTTCAGACTTTCAAGTCTCAAGTTCAAGGTACTAAAGTATTATATAGCCACACCAACCCTTGGGCAACTAACTCGTGGGGCATGACATCCCCAAATTCCTCAAGTACTTGCTGCATTTCCTGAGATTTCTGATGTGTATTGGATCCGCTATTCTTAAATTATTATGATAATTATGTAAGACGTATAGATACACATAATTTTGGATGAACTTGTTGGTTCTACAATTCTATCTGACTAACTATTCGAAAGATTCTGCTTTTGCAATTCAAGTGTGTCATTACCGTGTCCGAAATAAGATAACAGGTTCAAAATATAGTTTTCTTTCTTAAGATGAACGGCTCAAACTTTGCTCCATCTTAAACTAGTGGCTTGTTTGTTAGTCTATCATCTATGTAAGCCTTTTTCAATCTGAGGTATTGAGGTTGCTCAACTCTATAAATTAAACGGATCCACAAAAAATATTAATTGGAATATAGACAGCACACCACCCCCCTGAGTTGGCAAAATTTATGAGGTAATAAAATAATATTGAAAGAGAAGATTTTATATAGTGCCAAATAGCTACTTGTTAGGCCATGGTTCTCAGTATCAGCCGATTCACACCCCCATGCCCCACCCCCCACCCAAAAAAAAAGCTGCCCTGAAACTTGCGATTAAGAAGGTTCCGACACTTCTACTTTCTAGATAAGACAAATGTACCATATTAGTATCTAGATTAAGTTTGTGTAACCAAGGACCAATTGCTGTTAAAATATGTCTAATATAATTTCATATAGGAAAATTTTATCTCCCTCTTTATCCCAGGCACTTACATGGTACAAAAACATTTGAAGATTTGTTTACAAGCTGCAGGACATAAATAGTATAGTCAGTGAGGTAGATTTTCATTTGAATGCAATTTTTTTCTTCTTTTCCCCAACTGTGAATGACCTTCAAGGTTTCATGGAGGAAGTGTTCCCCAGCAAGAAGTCGACGTTGGAAAACCTACCCTTTCTTGACCATATTTGCCAAGTTAAGAATTAGTCATGAGCTCAAAGGGTTTGATGTCAAGTTGATAGCCGTTTATAGTATTTGATTTGACTTTCTGTGGAGCCTTCTCAATTTAGAGGATGCTTCATACCCAAGTCCATTTAATGTGGGTCTTGAAGGATTATGAATGTATAAGATATTTATTTGTAAGAGTGTATAGATTGTTTAAAATTCTCTTCTTACTAATTCCATCCTCGTGCTCATTTCTTTGTTTGCTTAACCTTGCAACTTGTGGACATTTAATATTGCGTTAGTACTAACTCAAAAAATGCAGGTACTTTGACACACTACAGAATGGACTTCAACTTTATGATTGCGTCCTCTATGAGATGGTGGCAAGTAAGGATAGCCTTGAAGACAGGAAGTCAAATACTAAGCGACTGAAAGCTTCACGTTCAAGGGGCTTCAACATTCTTGGATTTATACAGCGGCAGATGGCTCGAATCCTTGCTCTGGATTTCCAATTAGACTGTCTAAATTATCAAGACGAGAACTGGTTTCACGCTGATCTTGACTTTGAAACATTTAAGATGCTTCAGGTGCTTTTCTTGTCATATATTTCAGCACATTTATTTGAATATCTTATTGAGTAAATACACTTCCAACTCTCTTGTTTTGAGCTTCATTAGTTGCCCAACCTTTTCTCTCAGCTATGTTTTGTTTCCTGATGTCAACGTTTATGTATCATTTTTAAGTGGTATGAGTATTTGATGAGTTTCTTAGATTTCTATAAATTGACAATTATGCAAGTTGTTTATGTCCTTTATAGAAAGAGAGGTTGAAGTGTTGAGCACCTATAGCGGAAATTGATAGTTGGAGGCAATCATGTCTAGAAACTTTATATTTTTCACTCTGTTTGACTTTTTCTTATTCACATGGAACTTCCACTTAAAATTCTCTCTCTCTCTCTCTCTCTCTCTACACGGTGGATGAGATGGGTTTTGGTGTGCACTACACATCCATTTACCGTAGGGCAAGTTCTTTTGTCGCCTTCATCTTCTTTGCACTTCATTGTTCTTAATTCTTTGCTTTAATTACCATAAATAACATAAGATTTTCTATTTTTAGCCCGATGAAGCTGTTGATTAATCAATCTACTGTAAACTATTGCCTGAGTACCACTAGCTACTGATTATTTACAAAATCTTGACTGTTGATATATTCTATTAGCCAAAGAAAGAAGAGAAAAAGGAATGATGGGAATGTTGAAATCTTGCAACAAGTATTGTGTATGTGACTTGCTAATATTGTATTCTATAACAGCTTCAAAAAGGCGAAAGCTTGTTTACGTTTGCTAGAGACATGACAATTAGGTCTACAAAAGCCTTGGTGCAACCGGCTTCTATTCCCAATGATCTTGGTCCATGGAGATCTAAGCTTCTGCGGATGTCCCAGGTGCTACCCATGCCTCTTGTTGGCCTACTCATTATAGGTGGCGTCTGCTCACCATCAGAATACCAAGCTGCCAAAAATCCTGAGTTGGAAGCACTATACAGTCTTGATATTGGAGCTGCATTAAAGATATTCTTAGCAAAGAGACTCACTTCAGAGTAAGACACTTGCACCCTGATCTGGCTGATTCTTTAAGCATAAATCCAATGCACTAATATTCTTCTTATAAACATTAGCCATCTCTATGTTCTAACATTAATATTTTTCATACGAAAGCCATGACGTGTGGAATGCCAATTTTGGTCTTTAAATAATTTAGGCAGGCTTATGCTGTTTCTTGGAACTTATGTTATGTAAATCGTCACTCATTTATGGATAAACTACAGCAAACCCCAAGCTTTTCACACTTACTAACCCCCTCATATTTTTTTATCAGGTACTATCTCACAGTTAGCTTTCTGTTAAAAAAAACTCCTAGTTAGTTATATACATACAACTAAAAATGTTATAAGAAAACCAAATCCTCGGATCCTCCTCTCTGTAAATCTGGCAACCAGCAGACAAGCCCTCCTCGATGAACCACAATGCTGATCCTGCACATTATCACCTTATGTCCTGCTCTCTCTCTCTCTCTCTCTCTCTCTCTCTCTCTCTCTCTCTCTCTCATACGGTTATACCTCTCTACCACCTCGCTCCTCCCACTCTTGTACTAGTCTGGTTGGTAGAATTGGGAACCACCTTTCTCTATGGATCTATCTATTTAAATCCCAAAATAGTGTGTCCAAAACATGCGATTGAGTGCCTATTTTATTAAGAGATGAGGTTATACATTGATTCATGCCGGTACCAAGCATGTTAATATGTTTTTCTTTAAAATAAAACAGCAATATAAGTGCTATAATTATTGCTAATTCGGTTCTCCTCAATACCAGATGAAAAATAATTAGTGTACCTTATCCATCAAATTAGGCAATTTGTCTTTAGTCCGCCTATTCTCATGTAATTTAGCACTCATACTATAATGTTGAGAAAGCACAATTCCACTCTGTAAGTGATTGAGCCATTGCACATAATGACCTTGATATAGAATTGCTTGATGTTGGGCATGAATTTTCAGTATTTTTATATGATGGGAACAGACTCTGAAAGTGGTCATTGTAGGTACTATGACACAAAGTATGGTTAGACATAGTTTCTACATCATGTAGTACCTTTTCAATTGAGCCATCATATTAGTTATTGCTGAACATTGTTTAGCTCAAGGCAGACAAGGTCCCAAACAAGTGAACATAAGCAAGGTAATGTTTGAAGGGCCGTGAGGCAACTCTAGAGGGGGGGGGGGGGGGTGAATAGAGTGCAGCGGAATAATCTACCCAATTTAAGATTATCAGAATGAAGGCAGTTGCTAACTAACAATGTATATAAAGACAGTAAAGTAAAACAGTAAAGTAGAGAGAGAAAGCAAACGCAAACACCAAGATGTATACTGGTTTCCCTTTGAGAAGACTACTCCAGTCCCGAGAACTCAAGTTCGGAGTTTTATCCACTATAATCACCAATAGCGAATCACAAGCTTTTATTCGAAGGCTTGCCGACTTCTTTACACCACGAGATTTGATCCGAAGTCTCGCAACTTCACACACCACGAGTTTTGATCCGAAGGCTCGCAACTTCACACATAAGAGGGGCTTGATAAACCAAGCTCTTTACGACTCTGTAGACTTCTAGACCGAGACGACACTTGGCACCTAGAAGGCTAGGGAGTTGATCTTGGAGATAAGAAAGTTTAGGCTCAGAGGATTTACTCATTATATGATCATGGTAGTCAAAGGCGCGCCTCGGGTGCGCCTAAGGCGCGCCTCGCAGCAAGGTGCAGCATCTGCGCCTTACACCTCACTAGGCGAGACTCCATTCTTCGGGCACACCCAAGGCGCGCCTTAGGTGCGCCTTTCCGCAAGGCGCACCCAAGAAAAGGTGCGCCTTATGTATTTTTTTACAAAAAACTTTGAGGCGGGGAGATAGCCCTTATCCCTTATCTCATACAAGTGGGAGGGAGGTAACTTTTTTCCACGGTTACCTAAGTTTGCTACAGATGAACTTGAAAAACTAAAATTTACTAATATCGTGATACAGGAGAATACAAATATTTGTTAGTTCTGCTGAGTGCTATTGTTGTTCTGCTAGTTCATTTGGTTATGTGTTGACATATTTTTTTTGGTTTTAATATGTTATTTAGTTTTATTTCTTATATTACGAATTTAGTTATTTATTTATGTATGTTTTTATTATTTTTTATTTTGCGTCTCACTACGCTCGGGTGCGCGCCTAAGTGCGCCTTGCGCCTCAGACAATATGGACCATTTGCGTCTTGAGTGCGCCTTACGCCTTTGATTACCTTGTATAGGATAGAAAGATAGAGAATGATTGAGTGAGTAGGAATGTGAAAATCCAACTCTATTTATAGGTTATTACCAAATCGAGTTTGGTCGAGTTCGGTCAGGTATTAATTCAAAATTCGAACGTTGGGCCAAGAAATTAGGGATTGTATAACTGGATATATTCTACTAAAAAGGGTGACCGAGTTCGGGGCAAATTCGGTCCGAGTTCGGTTTACCTATTTTAGGTAGATCCAAGTTTGTATGTGGACTAGTTTGGTGGATAGGTTCAAGATATATTTGGTCTGATTTTTGGGTAGATGGATTTTAGGCTATTTGAGTGGACTGAGTTACTTTCTAGTTGCTAGTGCGACTCGACTTACATAAGTCCTAGACTCAAATAAAATATAAGATTACATATGAAAACCAAGAGTACTGATGACGCCAAACTTCTGAAACATCTGCTGACTTGAAGACGTTTTTTTCCTTGACGGCAGTTGTCCAAAGATAACCAGATCTGGGAATCTGAATACCTTTCAGGGACTTCGCTCCCGAACCCCCACGAGGGGCGCTGCCCCCTCGACCCTCGTCCGTTGACCGGACAGCGGAACCCCCGGGTGCGAGGCTCCAGATAAGTCGTAGGCGGTTGGACGAAATCTTCTGGTATAACGTCGTCTTTGGCTCATCGTCATATAGCAAATGTCCATTGCTTATCTTGCTTATTGCTTTCTGCAAGTACATGTTAGACGAACAAGAAAATATACAGAAGCAAATATTACATATATGGACAATGCTGAGATTAAGTAGAAGATACTATAGTGATTGATCGATTACCATAATGCTAAACTTAATCGATTAGCCATATTCAAAAACTCAACATAAATATTGGGCCAACAATGTTGAAGTCGAAGGCTAAAGAATGTACATAGGCTGTGCCTTAGTTAGCACAAGTCTGAAAAACATCTTACCTTCAAGTTTTAGAATTAGTCAAAACACATCAAGATAAAGAAGAAGCATAAGTGGCATGGTCTGTTTATTTAGTACTTTAATTATATGGAACAGATACTAGTTCCGGATTTTGATACTCAGAACATCAGGAGTTATTTTTGTATGTCTGAGTCAAATGCCAGAGTTGTTCACGTAGAGGGTATTGTCCAAGGTTCCTCTTCTCCAGCCTCCAGGCAATGAGATGAGAAAAGGAAGAGGAGATGAAAGGCACGTTATGTAATTAATCTCCTTCTGTCATTTTTAAATTTCTCGTGAAGTTCCAAAAGAGAATATGTAGGAGATTATAACAATATGAAGAAAGGCATCAATCACTTTGGAAGGAGAGTTTTAAAATTCGTACTTTTAACGTGTCAAAGATCAGCAAGTTTTTAAAGAAAGACCAAACACGTCCATCTTCGTGTTTCGTATTAAATATATTTTGCCTATGTATATGCATTTAGTGCTCGTAATGAGCTGAAATTTCATAGTTATGAACCTTGGAGATTCCTAGCTGACGCATGCCAAGATCTTAAAAGGGACAAACTTTATGGGATTGTGCAATGATTCACAAGCTGAGATTAACGGAAGTTGTAAAGATTGATAAAACTCTAACCAAACAACCCTAGAAAATCTCGAAGCAATCAATCGAATTGAGGATTATTGATCGAGTTTACACTTTACAAGAGGATATTGAACACGCAATCAAAACGGATCAAATCTCGCTTCTCGAAGATGATCTCACGCCTTAAGCCTTCATCCCGGGGTTGAAGGAGCAAAACCTTGCTCGATGCTTAAACCTTGACTTTGGTGTATATGATATTTGGGACTGTTTTGGATCATAATCGATACTGATTTGGATTTAGATTGTATATTGGATGAAAAAGGTGGCTGATTAAGAGTATAAATAATGGGGATTTGGCCTGGTAGCGCAAAGGAAGATAGCAAAACTGTCAGGTTCCGTTGCAGGAGAACAAGAGAGACATGCGCCAGATTGGGGACAGTAGGAGGCCTGCGACGATTATTTGGGACTGTTTAAGTTGAACCTGAATAATTTGCCAAACTTCATTATTCACTACCATTGCAAATACTGTGTGATTTTAATATCTATTGAAGAACTGACATATCCACACATACATGCGGGTCAATACCTGTGCATGAATTATTCGTATTTTTGACAATTGGTGAATATTGCGCCTATCTCCGTAATGCTCTCTCCATTCCAAAAAAATGAGAGAAAATTATTCTGTCGTCCTTTGTCTTGAATGCAAATGTTGATGGATGTTAATGTAACCTTCTCTAATTGTTTAATAAAATTTTCCGGGACTGATTAGGTCCTATATTTGTGAAGATTCACTCAGATTACTGCTGACATAGAAGAGAAATCAGTGATAATTGGCGAAAGGAACAAGGTCGCAATGGAAGCGCTACAGAGAGCGATAGATAGTGGTCACAAGAGAATAGCTGTTCTCTATGGAGGTGGGCATATGCCAGACTTGGGAAGGAGACTTCGTGAAGAGTTCGACATGGTCCCTTCTCAAGTAGAATGGATCACAGCTTGGTCCATAAGAAACCGAGTGCTTGATAGCAGCTCCCTGCCATTCCTCAAGACGGTAGCGGAGATTTCAGGCTGGCCTCTGAACAGGTACCAGACACTGGCTTTGCTTATTTTATCCTCTCTCCTTGCAGTGGATCTTTGGTTCTGGGAGCTCTTCTTTGATTCTGTAGTTGATTGGGCTTCATGGGCATCTTCAGAAATCAACATTTTCACTGAAAACTTCAGGGTTATGTGATGTCAGTACGAACTTTACTCTCCTGTAGTATTCCATGTGCAGCTGCCTAGTTAATAACAGCATGATGCTTATTGTTGTACTGATTATAATAGCATCGAGGAATTGAAATGTTAATCTGTGTAGTCTTGTTTTAATTCCGACAAATTATTTGATTTATTGCTTGCATATGGTGCTCATGTAACTTGTGAAGTCTTGAGAGAGAGCACCATGAAGGGATGTAAAGTGGCCCAGAAATGGAAAATGTATTGTTATTGAAAATTCTTTTTCTGAAATCATTTATATTAATATACTCTATTTTAAGAAAAAATATGTTGAAAAGTTCTTCCCATGATGCAATTAGGGAATGTCTTTTTCTGGAATGTACAATTTGACACTGATGTAGTGATTTGGATAGAGACATGGAAAAACTCTGAACTTGTTCGGATGGAGATGATGAACAAGTTCATAAAGAGATTCTTTCAAGCATATTGTGTAGCCAATAAATGTTTTGTTGGTAATTTTGCAGTGATTTGCTTATGCGTGTTGTTATTGGCATCACATTTCTATATCGTAGGCGACATGGTTAAGTGTGGTAATACAACTTATTTTATTTTACTGACAACACATTTTTTTTCTTAGGGGTAACACTTATCATTACCATTCATTTTTTCCTCTTCCAAACCTAAACCCGAACAAACATTCTCCTCCTCTTACTCTTTTCCTATCTCGTAGCAATTCACGGCCGAAATGTCTAAGAACCAAGGGATTATATACAGTAAGTCAAGATAAACTCTTATCAATTGAAATTATGTTTTTTTAGGGTTATTCAGTTTTAGGTCTCGTATAATATTGAAAATTTGTGTTTGTCTCCATATTGTCCGGAATAGGGTTTATGTTTTGTGCTTACAGTTGACTTTGGTTGACCATCCAAAATGACGACATAAACTCAAAATTTGAATATTATGAGATCCTAAAACCAAACGAAATATGTGAGGGTTGTGTGACTTGGATTTGTATTGTTTGAGTTGTGTGATTTGGGTTGTTTAATTTTGTCATGACCAATCGAGAATGAGATATGTGACACTGTTGTTTACTTTTATTATGATTACATCAGCCACATAACTCTTCTGATGGCAGCTTCGATAGTAACGACTTCACGGATATCATGTATCATCAGATGTCTCTCATTTCGGTAGCATTGTTGAATGCTTGCCCATAAACTCCTATACCATGTTTCTGTATTGTCTGAGAACAAACAATTATACTCGACGAAGCACTACTCTTAAATATAACTCTTACTTTGTACACCAAACCAAGCTACAATAAAATAACAGAAAATTGCATTACTATGAGAGTACAATCTTTTGTGAATGTCCTTCGGAAAGACATTTTCTTTGTTTTGGAAAGAAAACATCCTTTGAAGGACATTTTCTATGTAAAGATCCGTATTAAGTTTGTATTAATGATCACTTAATTCTCTCGTCCCTTAATTAAGAATGTATAATAAATGGCCTTCAAATGGGTATTTTTTGTACAATTAAAAAATGTCCATTCGAAAAGCATTTTTTTTGTACATTTTTTGTGCGTTAAACAACACATTATATTCTTGAGAACCAAATTTATTTATATTCTCGAGAACCATATTAAATTGATATGTTAGAAAAAGTCTTTCGGAAGGACATTTTTTAATCAAAATTTTTTTGATGGATGTTCTTCTTGAATATATATATATATATATATATATATATATATATATATATATATATTTTAACATTCGGCTGTCACTAATTACGCCTATCAGAACAACATTTTGGTTGTCTAATTTTTTTTTTTTTTTAAACTTTATTCTGGGGCTAAGTTCTACGCTTTGTATGTAATTTCATGATAAAACAACAGTCATGAGGAATTTTCTCTTCCCCTTCCTCTCAAGCTTACAAAATCAAATCAGAAGACAAAACCTCCTTCTTAGAGCATCTCTGTCTTGTTGTGAGTTTGAAAAAAATGGTTGTCATATAGGAATCAACTTCATATTTCAAAAATTATTCTCCAATGCAAATGTAAAATTGGTTGTGAAGTTGACATGACAATAACATGACAAGGACAATGTGAAGTTGGTTGTCTAGATCTAGACAATGGACTTCATAATTCTTTACTTCCACATCATCAATTATGAATAAAAATATTTATAAAAAAAAGGAAGAAGTATAAAAGTTCTTGGAGGTTGAAAAAAATAGTTTTTATTGTCTTCTCAATGCCTTTGTATTTGAGAACACTTTTCTATTTCATTGTCTTGTGTGAATACAATCTTGCCACATAGGAAAGACATTGTCTTGTGTCTCATGCCACATAGAAATTATTGTTGGTTTTGATTTTGCTTTGGTTTTGTTTTTCTAGCAAAAGCTCAATTCCTCTCCCTTTCTTTAGTCCCACATCGGATGCACCAAAGCCTTCCTATGTACATATATTACTTTCTACTCTTTGCTCTATTAAGTTGTTGTGTGGGGAACCCCTTGGGCCACACGCGCGCGCCGCCGCCGCCGCCGCCCGGTTCGGTTCGGCGCGCGTAACGGGTGCGGGTACGCACCCACATCTGCCGGCGCCGAATGCCGATCCGATTTCCTCTTCGGGTTCGGGCTGGGACCCTAAAATACTTTTTGCTCCTTCTTCTTTCTTTCATTTTTTTTCTTAAACGTTGGCATTAAGTTCTAAACGTTACAAAATTAATTCTGAACGTTTTGGACCGTTACAATTATTCATGTCCAGGTTCATTCGTGTAATGGCTGAATTAATCGTAAATTAATTCTGACCGTTACACAAATGTTTTATATATTCACATCTGACTTCTTTGTAAATCCATCAGAAAAAAATTGTACTCAAAAACTCTGTCAATATTCTTTTCAATTTCCGTTGTCTCCGAGCTCTGGGCAGAGCTAAGTTCTGGTCGTTCTCTCCAAGTCGTGTGCGGCAACGAGATACCGGTAGTGCGGGGGTTTTACCACTAGGAGCTTCGGGTACGTTTGCACACAGATCCCGAATAAACTCTTAGGGCAGTGCTTCGTGCACGACTTCCCCAGAGGCCGGTAACATCTAATTTTAATTTTTTGTTTATTCTGAAAATTTTCAGTAAGTAAAAGACAACAAAATTCTAACAATCTAAGAGTTTATTCGTGTTATAACCAATTTTTCTAACTATTGTTTACTGTTAGAATAGTTTAAATAGTTTTCTTACAATTTCTATATTCAAATTGTTTACAACCTGCTGTATAGTTAGAATATAGAAAACTATCTATATTGTTTAGCAAAAATTATATATAGTTACTGTTAGAAAATTCTTGCTGTTGAATTTTAACAATATAGTACTGCTATATAGTTCAGAAAAATTTCTTGCTGTTAGAAAATTTCTATTATTGAATTTTAACCTGCTGTATAGTTACTGCTATATAGTTAGAACCTTCTATATAGTTGCTGTATAGTTAGAACCTTGATTTTGTTAGAACCTGCTGTATAGTTAGAACCTTCTATATAGTTACTGCTATATAGTTTTGTTACTGCTATATAGTTTAGAACAACAAATATTCTATATAGTTACTGCTATAGAATTTTGTTACAATTCATTTACTGTTACTATAATCACTTAACTGCTGAAGCAATTTTGTTAACTTACTGTTTCAATTTTGTTTGAATTGATTTACTGTTTCAATTTTGCTTACTTTTCCATTGAAGCAATTTTGCTTAAAGTATTGTTAGAAAACTTCTAACAATTTCTTGGTTACTGTAGCAAATTAAATTTCTACAAATTCAATAAGTTGATTTTGTTTCTATAGCAATTGCTCACAGTTCGTTTCTATAGCAATTGCTCACAGTTCGTTTCTATAACAATTGTTCACAGTTTCTTCAAGTAGCAAATTCAAATTAACAGTATAAATCTTCTACAAATTTTTTTTTAATACTGTTTCTATAGCACTTATTATTCTAGAAATTCATGTTCACAATAATTACTGTTAATATATTTCTTAAAAACATTTGAACTCGGATTTCATCAAATTGTCAGAATATAGTCTGACTAGTTGTGGGAAACACATTCCACATTCAAAATAACTATTAGAATTTAATTCAATAACTGTTAGAATTAAATTCAAAATAACTATTAGAATTTAATTCAATAACTGTTAGAATTAAATTCAAAATAACTATTAGAATTTAACTCAATAACTGTTAGAAAGACGTTTCAAATTAACTGTTAGAATTTAAATCTAGCAAAATAACTGTTGGAATTGTTTTCTTCTAGCTAGATTGTTAACACATTTTGCCAACATATTTGTTACTGTTACAATTTAACAAGTTGATTTCTTCTAGCAATTTGTTAGCACATTTCATAATTTTGTCAATTGCAATTTTTAATCACTTAGCTTTTGAAAGCAATCTAGGACCAAAAGAAAATAGTTTAGTAAAAGAAAATTGCAAATAAAATCTTCAAATCTAAAGTTTCAAAGTCGAGACAAACTCGGGCACAAGCCGAAAGGGTCCTTCTGTCAACCGGGTGTAAATAACCCTAAGCGACACGGTATTTAAGAGTCTTCGGACCACCGCTAGCTGGGAACCGGCCCCTACAGCTAACCTGAGTTGATCAACACTTGAAAAACTAAAGATTTTAAGATTGATTAGCAAAGACCACCTAAACTATTATCTTAGACATTGTGATTAAATAAATTTATATTTTTCAGACTGCAATCATGATTGGAAAGGAGGAATCATCTACTGCAAAACCTGCTAAGTTTGATGGTTCATATTTCAAGAGATGGCAGAGCCAAATAAAATTTTGGCTCACTACCTTAGGTCTTATTTCTGCCATTGATGGGTCCACACCTATCACAAACGATTCTGATGATACTGAGTCTGACGTAGCAGTGTCCACCTCATCGAAACCTAAAACCCCAAAAGAGATAGACTTCCACTGCTTTCATAGAATTCTAAGCGCATTATCTGAATCCTTGTATGATATATTTTTTGAATACAAGAGCGCTAAAGAACTGTGGAAAGCCTTGGAAGATGAATACGGCTGTGATGATGCCGGAATAGAAAGGTTTAATTCTTCAACCTTTAATAGGTATTTCATGGTAGATGACAAACCAATGAATGACCAGCTCCATGAATTCCAAGAATACCTTAGACATATTCAAGCCAAAGGGACATCTTTCTCTAATGAACATAAAATAGCATGCCTAATAGACAAGCTACCTCCCTCTTGGTCTGATATGCTAAGGATCTTATCCATACACAAGGAGAACTTACCTACAATCAGGTCCTAAAGAAAATTAGAACCGAAGAACAAATTAGATTGAGGTCTAAGCCTAAGACTGAATCTAAAGCTAAGGTAAACCTTGTAGAAGGCCAAGGAAAACCCAAGTCTAATTTTTCTTATAAACCCAAAAAGAATCTCTTCAAGAAGAAGAAAAACTTTCAGCCTAACCACCACAACCATCATCAACAAAACCAAACACCTAGGAACTTCAGTCAGACTCAGGATCAGAAGAGGTTTTGTTTTGTGTGTGGTAAAACAAACTATATGGCCACCAACTGCTACCATAGGAAGAAGGAAGCTGTCCAGACCTCCTACAATGGAAAGGGCTCAGTTAGACCAGAAGCGAACATGCTTCACAAAGGTTCTTCGAGTTCCTTCAGGTCTGTAAGCTTTCAACCCCTTTTTAACCTCTCTTACCATTCTGATGATTGGTGGTTGGATTCTGGAGCTAATGTTCACGTTTCATTTGATCGCTCCTGTTTTTCAAACTATCAGGAATCAAGTGGAGGAGGTGTGACCCTAGGAGATGGCTCAACGGCACAAATAATTGGAAGAGAAAAAGTTAACCTGAAAATGACACGAAAATGACATCAGGAAAAATCTTAACTCTTCATGATGTTCTTCATGTGCCGTCTGTCAGGAGAAACATAGTTAGTGGATCCCTTCTTGTAGCCTCAGGATACAAAATTGTAATGGAGGCTAATAAAGTAGTTTTTTCTAAGCTTGACTCTTTTATTGGAAAAGGCTTTGTAAAAGACGGGTTTTTCATTTTAAATACAATGAATAAAATTCTGATTGTTCTCTCATTGTCTCTAATATAGAATCTTCAAATGTTTGGCATGGCAGACTAGGTCATGTGAACCTAGATTCTATTAAAAGAATGATGACCTTAGATCTTATTCCCAAGACCTGATATTTGCTATTGGGAGACTAAGCAGATATACCAGTAACCCAAATCAGTCACATTGGACTGCCTTGGATAGGGTATTTAGATATCTCAAGGGCACCATAGATTACAAACTTCACTTTACTAGGCACCCTGATATCATAGAAGGTTATTCAGATGCAAACTGGGTAACCGACTCACATGATATAAAATCTACTACTGGATATGTTTTTACTCTAGGAGGAGCTACGATCTCCTGGAGCTCTTGTAAGCAAACTATCATAGCTAGGAGTACAATGGACTCTGAAATGATAGCTTTAGATACAACCTGCACAGAAGCTGAATGGCTTAAAAATCTTATTATGCATATACCTGTTTCTCTTAGTCCTGTTCCTGCAATTTCTATAAATTGTGATAATAAATCTGTTATTGAACTACTAAAGCATGATTCTGTGAATGCTAAGATGAACAGGTACCTGCAGCTGCGCTTCAAGTCAATCAAAAGCCTACTAGGCAAATTTGTGGTTCTTGACTATATAAAGTCAGAAAAGAACCTTGCAGATCACTTGACGAAGGGTCTGTCTAGGACTTTGATCCTAGAATCATCGAGGGGGATGGGGTTAAGCCCATAAGTTAGTCACCAGCAGTGGCAACCCAACCGAGTCTGACTGGAGATCCCAAGAAGCCGGTTCAATGGGTAGAAACAAGCTGAACTTAGGTGACTTTATGGAACACTGACTCGAGATTAAAATCTCATTAAAATAAAGCCCAAGCGGCTGTACATGTGTACAATAATTCCCCATCCCTATGGTGACAGTGTTCCTGTGTGATATGGTTAGGATGAGTTTAAAACTCTTAATAAGTCCAAGCTGTAATGCTAGGTTGATTCATATCACCAACCATTAAGGACTTACCTATATGAGAGGTCGTGAAGGCCGCGACTATGGGACAGGGCGATCCCAGACAACTCTCATGAATGTGGAAAGTGCGCATGGCCATTTAAAAGCGCCACCCGATAGACCAAGGACCTCTAGCGTACTATGTGTGCTATTTTCTAAATCTGGTTCAAAGAAGTCTGATTCAAGGCATAGTCCATCAAGCACTTCTTCAAATTAAGGCAATAGTCACTACGTGAGATTCAAGGCTGTAGTCCATCTCATCTATGCATAGTATTTTACTGCCCAGATGCTCTCTCTCTCTCTCTCTCTCTCTACTTTACTTCACTCTTATCTCTGTTTCGGAACTTGACCTTTTGGGGGGGGATTGTTGGTTTTGATTTTGCTTTGGTTTTGTTTTTCTAGCAAAAGCTCAATTCCTCTCCCTTTCTTTAGTCCCACATCGGATGCACCAAAGCCTTCCTATGTACATATATTACTTTCTACTCTTTGCTCTATTAAGTTGTTGTGTGGGGAACCCCTTGGGCCACACGCGCGCGCCGCCGCCGCCGCCCGGCCCGGCTCGGCTCGGTTCGGTTCGACGCGCGTAACGGGTGCGGGTACGCACCCACATCTGCGGGCGCCGAATGCCGATCCGATTTCCTCTTCGGGTTCGGGCTGGGACCCTAAAATACTTTTTGCTCCTTCTTCTTTCTTTCATTTTTTTTCTTAAACGTTGGCATTAAGTTCTAAACGTTACAAAATTAATTCTGAACGTTTTGGACCGTTACAATTATTCATGTCCAGGTTCATTCGTGTAATGGCTGAATTAATCGTAAATTAATTCTGACCGTTACACAAATGTTTTATATATTCACATCTGACTTCTTTGTAAATCCATCAGAAAAAAATCGTACTCAAAAACTCTGTCAATATTCTTTTCAATTTCCGTTGTCTCCGAGCTCTGGGCAGAACTAAGTTCTGGTCGTTCTCTCCAAGTCGTGTGCGGCAACGAGATACCGGTAGTGCGGGGGTTTTACCACTAGGAGCTTCGGGTACGTCTGCACACAGATCCCGAATAAACTCTTAGGGCAGTACTTCGTGCACGACTTCCCCAGAGGCCGGTAACATCTAATTTTAATTTTTTGTTTATTCTGAAAATTTTCAGTAAGTAAAAGACAACAAAATTCTAACAATTATAACACAAAACAAGACAATATAGTTGGAGATGCTCTTAGTACGAAGACAAGCACCGGTGCTGAAAACCATTAATAAGACTTAGCTATGATATCAGATCGACTACAGAAACTCAAATATGAACTCAAAACATGAACTTGTAATAAGAATATAACATGTGGATATTTTTTCCAATTTAGTCCCTTGTATTTTTGCATTTAGGTCATTATAAAAAGTCAAAAGATAAAATGGATGTAATTCAACCATTGTAGATGACATGAGTTCAAAAAATTAGAAACTCATGAGTTCCCGTAGGATTTTTGCTGTGGTATCAATCGGCTAAAAAAACTCAAATATGAACTCAAAACATGAACTCGTAATAAGAATATGAGATGAGCTCTCAGTACGAAGACAAGCACCGGTGCTGAAAACCATTAATTAGACTTAGCTATGATATCAGATCGACTACAGAAACTCACATATGAACTCAAAACATGAACTTGTGTTCATAAACTCCACCACATAACACTCACATTCAAAGCTCCTCGGGAAGGTGGTGGTGTTTGTCAGCTTGCACTTTTGGCTGCACCAAATTTCAAAGGCTTGAGAGGCTTTTGAGTGGGCAAAGAATGAAAAGAGCTATCAGCCAAGAGGAGTCACGCAAGCCAAAGAAGTTCAAACTATCGGTAGACTAATCAAGGGGGGCTTGTTTTCTTGTTGTTTATATCATTTGCCTGTCTTTTCGGAAAAATCTCTGCTGATGGAAAGACTAGAGAGAGGGAGGTGAGGCAAGGGAGTGAGGACAAGGTGGTGTGATGGGAAGTGAGCTGGAGAGAAGACATAGGAAGCGACGAACTCTCAGTCACTCTTCTCCTCCATACATGGTCATGACTCATTTCCTTTCAAAAAGACTTGTGTTGGGAAAATTTGGGTGAAGTCCATATTTACATGTGCTTTCGAAGTTATTCTGTTTCATCCGCTGCAGCAGCCAGTACATAAAACTCAGATTCCATCGAAGAATGGGAAAGGATAGTCTGCTTCTTCGACTTCCACGATATAGCAGCTCCACCCATGAAAAAGACGTATCCTCCTGTGGACTTTTCGTTCTCTACTTCTGAACACCAGCTTGCATCACTGACGCCTTCCACTACTGTCGGATACCCGCTGTAGTACAGTGCATACTTCTGAGTCCTCCTGAGATATCTCATCACTCTCTTCACAGCCTTCCAGTGCTCCACACCTGGGTTGCTCGTGAATCGACTCAGCATCCCCACAACAAAAGCTATGTCAGACCTTGTGGCAGTTGTTGCATACATCAAACTCCCAATGACGCTTGAATACTCCAGCTGCATGACGCTTTTCCTAGGATTTGGCTTCAGCTTCTTGTCACACCTGTATGGAGTATTGATCCCTAGAATATCCTGATATCCACATCTTGTGAGCATCTTCTCAATATAATAAGATTGTGACAACGCCACTCCAGTGTCAGTCTGGATGATCTTTATTCCGAGGATAACATCAGCTTTCCGTAAGTCCTTCATACTGAACTTAGATGAGAGAAACTTCTTTGTCTCAATGACACGTGCTAGATCCGTACCCAGGATTAGCATGTCGTCCACGTATAGACAAACAATAACTCCTCTCCCGTCAGCGAACTTAGTGTAAACGCACTTGTCCGTTTCACTGATCCTGTAGCCGTTTGATCTTATGTCTTTATCAAACTTCTTGTGCCACATCTTGTGAGCTTGCTTCAGACCGTATAATAATTTTACCAACTTGCAGACTTTGTCTTCAAGCCATTTGATGACAAATCCTTCTGGTTGTTGCATGTAAATCTCTTCGGTCAATTCTTCATTCAGGAATCCTGTCTTAACATCCATTTGATGAATGACTAGCTTGTGTATTGTACTTAGAACAATCAACATCCTGATGGTCGTCATCCGTGCTACTGGATCATATGTGTCGAAGTAGTCAATCCCCTGCTTCTGAGAAAATCCCTTAGAAACCAGTATTGCCTTGAACTTGTCAACAGTTCGATCGGCCTTCATCTTCTTCTTGAAGATCCACTTGCATCCGATCGGTTTTGCTCCTTCAGGTAGATTGACCAACACCCAAGTGTTGCTGAAAGTTATTGAGTCATACTCATCATTGATAGCCTCATTCCAGGAGACAACATCTTTGGTCTTCACCGCCTCATCATAGGTAAGCGGATCTACTTCCACATGATAGGTGACGAAATCTTCTTCGAAGTCCTTTTGTCTCCTCACCCGCTTAGTTCTTGGTTTTGCGAGTTCTGGTTCGAACGTTGTCTCTGGAATGACAACTTCTTCATGTACTACATCTTCTTTGGAAGCTTCAGCCTCCTGTGCACCCACACTATTCTCCGAAATATCCGCGATAATAATGTTCTTGTGCCTTACAAATTTATCTTCAAAGAATTATGCGTCACGAGATTCAATAACATAATTTTATTCTATATCAAGAAAACTTCGAGCATCACTCTTCTCAACATAATCCAATAAGATGGTCTTCGTTGTTCTCATACCCAGTTTCTGAATCTTCAAATCCAGGAGCTTCACATATGCCAGACATTCCCATACTCGAATGACATTCAAGTTGGATCTGACTTTGAACCTGAGTTCATGAGGAGTGACATCGGATGTTGCGTACGATACTCTGTTCAGGATGAACATAGCCATCAACGCATCTTCTCCCCAAAAGCAGTTTGGAAGACCCGCAGTTAACAACATTGAGTTCATCATTTCTGTCAACGTCCTGTTCTTTCTCTCAGTCACTCCATTTGATTGAGGAGAATACGGAGCAGTCGTCTCATTGACAATTCCATGTTCTTTGCAGAACGATGCGAATTCAATAGACCTATATTCTCCGTCTCGATCACTTCTAAGTCTCTTGAGTTGTTGCCCCGTCTGACGTTCAACTTCAGCCCTGAACTCCTTAAACTTCTCGAATGCTTCGTCCTTTGACTTGAGCAGATAGACGAACGCATACTTCGAGTAGTCGTCGATGAATGTAATAAAATACTTTATCTTGGCCTTTGTGGAGAACTGTTTGAAGTCACAGATATTTGAGTGCACCAACTCCAGAAGATCTATGCTTCGGTTAACCCGTTTAAACGACTTTATGGTAATTTTTGTTTGCGCACAGACCTTACACATCTCCACCTCCTTACCCCCATATTTGGAGATAAGCCCTAGACTAGACATCTTATTTATTCTTTTACAATGAACATGTCCTAGTCTATTGTGCCATAACTCAAGAGAATAAACAAAAGAAGCGACTGCATTTATCATTGTAGCAGGAGTTACAAGTTGAAGTTTGAGCATCCCTTCGGTACGAAAAGCTTTTTTGAAGTATGTTCCTTTGTAAGATATCACCATCTGTCCAGTATTAATGTCCATCCTCAAGCCTGCATTGCATAACAGACTTCCTGAGACCAGATTCTTGGCTATCATTGATATATGCTTCATATCCTGAAGTATCAGCGACTTTCCCAAAGTCAGGTTTAGTACTACCGTTTCGGTCCTGAGTACTTCAGCTTGTGCTTGGTTTGCCACCATAACCTTCTCAGATGTAGGCTTGTAGGTAGTGAACAACTCATTCTTTGAGCAAACATGGCAGGATGTGCCAGTGTCCACCCACCAGTTAGAATTAACACCAGTCGTGACAACCTGCACAATCATTGCAATTTTGTTAGGCTCATCTTGCTTTGTCTGTTTGGGCTTGGATCTGCATTCACTCCGGTAGTGGCCCTTTTTGCCATAATTAAAGCAAGTCACTTCGGACTTGGGCTTTGGCTTTGGCTTGAATGAAGCTGACTTCACCTTCAGATGGTTGAAGTCCTTCTTTTTCTTGTTGTGAGAAGCCTTCTGCTTTTCATTGGAATCACCAGCATGCACCAAGTTGGCCTTTGCGAACTGTTTGGACAGGAAATCCAACTTCAGTTGTCCCCTGGCTTCATCTTCAATGTGAATCCAGTGAAGAAGATCTTCGAGCTGGATCTCCATCTTCTTATGGTATATGTCAGTCTTGAACTTGGTACAGCCTGGAGGAAGCTTGGTGATGACATCCTCCACCATGAACTTATCTTCCTTCTTTATGTCCTCTTTCTCCAGCTTCTGCTGCATCTTCAGAAGTTCCTTGACTTGCGGCAGCATTACCTTCCCATCTTCAAATTGTAAAGTGAAAAACTTTTCAACGAGATAGATTTTAGACATCTTTTCATTAGTTCTGTAATTCTTCTTAATAGCTTCCTAGACGTTTTTTGCCTTCTCCTTCTTGCTGTAAGACTCTGCCATCTAGTCCTCCATTGCATTGAAGATCAATAGCTTACAGAGGTCGTTGTCTTCTTTCCACTTGTTGTGCACGTCATGCGCCATACCAACTTCAAGTTCTCCTCCATCTTCATGGATGGTAGATTCTGGATCAACCAACACATAAGCAACTTTGACAAGACAAAGATTCAGAGAGATCTTCCTCTTCCAAATGTTATAGTGTTCGCCATCAAACTTCTCAAGCTTGTGAAATCTAGTATCGAGAAGGTTTGATCGGTTCTCCATCTTACTCGGATCTTACTTTGAGATTATTAGTCCCGAGGCTTAATCAAAGATGATAGAACTAGAATTTAAAGTCGAGATCAGGAGTTCACACAAGTGTTCCCTTCCTGATATCTCTCGATCCAACAAGAAGATTATATATAGGATCTTATTACAACTTGAAACAAGATAACAAAAGAATCAGAGAAAACTATCTTCTCGTTCTTTCTTGCAAAATAGTTGCAAATGGAAAGAACATAGTTTACAACTTGCGAAAGAGAAGAGGAAGAAGAAGAATAAACTCTGCTTGCTGGGGTGATAAATATCACCGTTTCTCAAAGCAAGATTCGTCCCACACGATCTGCTCCCAGGAACCAGCAAGTTCACGTAGAACTTCTGGAACGCTCGCTGTCACCTCCTTGCTTGGACTTGCCCGAACTTCCTAGACTGCAATGACGACTGCTACAACTCTCTTCGTTTGCTCTATTTCCAACTCAGTCCTCAAAGAGGTACGAAGAGAGTATTTATAGAGAGATAGTAAAAATCCTAGCCGCCCAACAGTTAAGGAAAGATAAGAACAGATTAATTACGAATCCCTATAAGGTAGGCATGAATTAATTTTAAATATAAAAAAAAATAGATTTGAATAACATACCATATCTTTCCATAACTGTTCAAATATATCCGTAGCAGCTGTCACGCCCCAATCTTCCACAAGCCCGATAGTCCTCGCTGAACGTGAATCACCACGTTTCAGCTCTCCCGCGGGACGATCGTTATCATCGGGACGTGATACCGTGCAAGCCTAAGGTGCGCTTGCACAAGGCCAAAGCTTTGATACAAGGACAAGTAAGCTATTCGATACTGAAGCAGCGACACATAACATTGCAGAAAAGTGAAGAACTCAATGGCATATGAAAATAGGCTCTTTTATTGATAATCGAAAGTGTTACAAGCGGCGCATGGCCGAGGTTATAATTCGCTCAAGCACTCTTCTCTCGATTACAATAACACAGTTCCATATATTATGTCCCTCTATATAAAAGCAGCTCAAAGCAGGCACAAACTCGATGCAGCTCGAGGCATCGACTCCAGATTTCCGGCTCCTTGGGATGAGACACAGCTATCGCTTCCTCAGACGAACGAGCACCTGAGAACAAGCAAACTGTTGGTGGGTCAGCACTTTATACAAGTACTGGTAAGATAAAACAACTGAACAGAAGATACACCCCCTGAAACCCACACTAAGTAATCATGTGGCAAAATATTGTATTACTAGTGATCTTGCTACTTTTACTTAGGTTCTTTACATGCAGTTCGCTAGCAGAGTCATATTTCTGTGTGTTTGGAAATATCTCTTTGAAAACATAATCAAACAACCAATCAATCGAGGCAACCAATTCAAGCACGAGGAATCCTGTTCGGGTGTGCGCAGCGTGTTTGGTGGACTATATACAAGGATTCTAGGGACAGGCAGCATTTAGGGACCATCAATCAAGCACATAAGTTAACTATCAATCAGAGGTCGGTCCCCGAGTAACTCAGGATCGGTAGCGGTAATCCAGCTAACCAATGACTCACATTCTGATCCTATTAGCAACTGTGACTCATGGTTGCACATTACTGCCGAAGCAGCCGTAGCCAAGGTTCAGCTCTGCACTAATAGTCATTGTCCGACCGAATGCAATGCATGAAGCCCTAACCGATAGTCTCTACGATGCAGACAAAATGAATAAGCAGGCTTATGCATAAGCATATATTTCTTACCCCCTGGCCGAACGGTTATCCCTGCAGCAGACATACAAGTTAGCAATAATTGCATAAGCATATATGTTTTACCGTTCTTTAGTTTCCTGTCCGTCTCTGCATCAAACAGTTAGGTATGCAAGAAGGCTAGCCTAGCATGCTCCCTAACGACCTGAATGCAGCTATCTCCATACACTTCTCTAATACAGACTCAACTCTTCTCAACAGAAGCACCGCCCCCCTCTAATAGCCACGCCCCCCTGGATCCCGAAGGACCGGAACATCAGAGCGAGCTATTAGTCTCACCCCATCGCATCACCATCCACCGTCCCAATACCCTCGCCCTGAGCTCAGGGCGCGATATTAGACTTCCACATTTTGTTTGTCCCCCATCCACCGCAAGCACCCACATATCACTAGCACATCTCTTTCACAATAGCACACAACATGACATAGTCATAACCGAACCATCTTTTCATATTCCTAATAGCCGCACCCCCAAGATCCCGTAGGACCGGACGTCAGGCGGGCTACTAGTCTAGCACATACAAGACAAGCATTAACTCTCGCATCGAAACAAGCATTCAAGATAATCCATATGAACACGATGACAAGCAAACATATGAACGATCTTTCAGTTGAGACTAGCATGGCACGGGTCTATTATCACATCAAGTAAACATGCAGTTCTATCTTCTTAGCATAGCAATGGTTCTATCTCATTTCGGACAAGCATACATATTCTCTTAGTTAGGCAGCATATTCGTTTCAGTGACAAGCTATGTGAGTTCTCTTATTAGCATGCTGAGTCGGTTCTATCATTTCTTATGAAAACATTCTTCTTATGCAAACAAGCATTTAAAACTCAGATTCATTATTAAGTCGTGCAAGAATCAGAGAATACAGTTCTGCCCACTCACCTTGATTAATCGGTCGGGAACTCTCCGAGAAGACTTCCGTTCGAGCAAGCAAGTCGATCCCACTTGTACATAGCGCCAACGCGGAGCGGGGCACTACATACTTACCCACCAATAAAGAGTTTCGTCCTCGAAACTCAAGGAGAAACTCACGAAAACAAAAAGCAGCGATAGTCCTCATCCCTCGCCATCCCAATTCAAAACTCTAGCAATCCCGAAATCACAAATCACATCTCAAGCAATGAAAACCAAAATCCAGAAAACTTTTGCCGACACTTTTGAGAATATTTACGGACTCATTGTATGGAACGTTCATTGTATCTCACATCAGGCACATCTCAGAGTTGAAGACAACGGAATGGGCAAAGAATCGAGTCGCTCTGATACCATTATATCACGCCCCAATCTCCCGCAAGCCCGATAGTCCCCGTTGAACGTGAATCACCACGTTTCAGCTCTTCCGCGGGACGATCGTTCTCATCGGAACGTGATACCGTGCAAGCCTAAGGTGCGCTTGCACAAGGCCAAAGCTTTGATACAAGGACAAGTAAGCTATTCGATATTGAAGCAGCGGCATATAACATTGCAGAAAAGTGAAGAACTCAATGGCATATGAAAACAGGCTCTTTTATTGATAATCAAAAGTGTTACAAGCGACGCATGGCCGAGGTTACAATTCGCTCAAGCACTCTTCTCTCGATTATAATAACACCGTTCCATACATTATGTCCCTCTATATAAAAGCAGCTCAAAGCAGGCACAAACTCGATGCAGCTCGAGGCATCGACTCCAGATTTTTGGCTCCTTGGGATGAGGCACAGCTATCGCTTCCTCAGACGAACGAGCACCTGAGAACAAGCAAACTATTGGTGGGTCAGCACTTTATAGAAGTACTGGTGAGATAAAATAATTGAACAGAAGCTACACCCCCTGAAACCCACACTAAGTAATCATGTGGCAAAATATTGCATTACTAGTGATCTTGCTACTTTTACTTAGGTTCTTTACATGCAGTTCACTAGCAGAGTCATATTTCTGTGTGTTTTGAAACATCTCTTTGAAAACATAATCAAACAACCAATCAATCGAGGCAACTAATTCAAGCACGAGGAATCCTGTTCGGGTGTGCGCAGCGTGTTCGGTGGACTATATACAAGGATTCTAGGGACAGGCAGCGTTTAGGGACCATCAATCAAGCACACAAGTTAACTATCAATCAGAGGTCGGTCCCCGAGTAACTCAGGATCGGTAGCGGTAATCCAGCTAACCAATGACTCACATTCTGATCCTATTAGCAGCTGTGACTCATGGTTGCACATTACTGCCGAAGCAGCCGTAGCCAAGGTTCAGCTCTGCACTAATAGTCATTGTCCGACCGAATGCAATGCATGAAGCCCTAACCGATAGTCTCTACGATACAGACAAAATAAATAAGCAGACTTATGCATAAGCATATATTTCTTACCCCCTGGCTGAACGGTTATCCCTGCAGCAGACATACAAGTTAGCAACAATTGCATAAGCATATATGTTTTACCGTTCTTTAGTTTTCTGTCCGTCTCTGCATCAAACAGTTAGGTATGCAAGAAGGCTAGCCTAGCATGCTCCCTAACGACCTGAATGCAGCTATCTCCATACACTTCTCTAATGCAGACTCAACTCTTCTCAACAGAAGCACCGCCTTCCTCTAATAGCCACGCCCCCTGGATCCCGAAGGACCGGAACATCAGAGCGCACTATTAGTCTCACCCCATCGCATCACATCCACCGTCCCAATACCCTCGCCCCGAGCTCAGGGCGCGATATTAGACTTCCACATTTCGTTTGTCCCCCATCCACCGCAAGCACCCACATATCACTAGCACATCTCTTTCACAATAGCACACAACATGACATAGTCATAACCGAACCATCTTCTCATATTCCTAATAGCCGCACCCCCAAGATCCCGTAGGACCGGACGTCAGGCGGGCTACTAGTCTAGCACACACAAGACAAGCATTAACTCTCGTATCGAAACAAGCATTCAAGACAATCCATATGAACACGATGACAAGCAAACATATGAACGATCTTTCAGTTGAGACTAGCATGGCACGGGTCTATTATTACATCAAGTAAACATGCAGTTCTATCTTCTTAGCATAGCAATGGTTCTATCTCATTTCGGACAAGCATACATATTCTCTTAGTTAGGCAGCATATTCGTTTCAGTGACAAGCTATGTGAGTTCTTTTATTAGCATGCTGAGTCGGTTCTATCATTTCTTATGAAAATATTCTTCTTATGCAAACAAGCATTTAAAACTCAGATTCATTATTAAGTCGTGCAAGAATCAGAGAATGCAGTTCTGCCCACTCACCTTGATTAATCGGTCGGGAAATCTCCGAGAAGACTTCCGTTCGAGCAAGCAAGTCGATCCCACTTGTACATAGTGCCAACGCAGAGCGGGATACTACAGCAGCAGCGCATGCGACAGCGCAAGCCGCAACACATGCGATAACCCATGCGATAGCCATGCGGCCTGCCATGCGACCCGTCCTTGAGCCCGAGCCCTAGTCTGAGTCCGAGTCGCTTTGGGGCTTAGCTCCTATGGAATAAATTCCAAGAGAATGACAAAAAGCATAAATGCTTTCATTAAGGAGTTAATTCTTCTTCATCCTAATAAAATACCTCCACATGGCACCCATGTGTAATAACCCGTTCCACTCAAGCGGACAGCCGATTCAAACGACAAAAGTGCAACGATCCAACCCGCTTTACTCAGCGAGAAGACTCATTTGACGCAAAGGATTTTCCCGACTTGGCCCTTCAGGAGTTCCGGCTTAGGCTTTCAATGTCCGAAAGCTCGTTCGTGGGTTATGTGCATATGCTCTCTCTCAATATCCTATCAGAATGTTCCAAACAATGAGTCTAAATACTTTCAAAAGGTGTATGTGAATGATATAATTGCTTGTAGAAAATCGTAATGCGAAGGCCTTTGTGCCGACCTGTGCTAGACTTGTGTAATAGACTCGTGCAAAAATTTGCAAGATATATGAGAACCCGAATACCTGTACGTAATTATCCAACTGGTTAGTATGCGAAATAGAATATCGTCCGAATGGTTAGCTTTGCACACATCCTTTCGGCTAAGTTGTGTTGAGTATCGCGCGCCAAGACCCTTTGGTGCAAGCTAGTTGCAAACGAGAAAATAATATCGTTCAGATAAGGGATAAGTCAGACTTATAATTACAATCGATAGAAATATTATCAGATTATCGCTTAGGCGAACATAGAGAATCGTGCTTAGATTTTGAGAAATAGCTCAAACTATATTTCGTGTCGGAAGATACAAATCAAATATGGTTTACTTATGCCTATCAACGGGATATATAAGAGACTAAGATTTATCAGGCGATACCTAAGTATCGTGCAGGAATTCTAAGAAACGACTTGGTAAATATGCTAGCGATTGATGCTGACACGATTGAGAATTTAATTAGGTGACTCAATTTTGAGTGGTGTATGGATCATTTAAAAATGTCCAAACGGATTCATAGGTCTCGTACGATAGTTGGATTGAACGAATTTAAGAATGTCTTGAACAAGTGTTAAGGCTTATATCGAATAGGTATTTGTGGAAATAGGAATCAATATCTTGGTTAAGAAAATTTGCAGGAAACTTGGAGGATCGTGCGAGCGATTTTAGATTGAAACAAACAGATTAAACTTGAATACAATATCGTTCGAATAAAAGTTAGCCCGAGAAAGAATATTATGGTTCGATGAAAGAGATACGCGATAACGAATTTGACTTAGAGTTTGGAAGAATAATCTTGAATCTAGTTCGGAAAAGATAACTTTCAAAATCAGTCCCAAAGAGAACGATTATCCTGCGGGAGCGCCGGTGTAGTAATTTTACGTACGGCGGGGATGATCGGACTCACGGGAACATGTTAGGTGATTATTCCAAACGAACTCGATAAAGTAGAACATATAAAAAAATGGATGAACTTGGACTTGAATATTTGAACTTAGTTGCTTGAGGAATGCTAGAAGTAGACTATGGATTTATCAAATGGTAACATTGAAGTTAGATGATTTTGCTCGACGGATTATAATCACTGCATGAACGGACATGACCTGGTGGATAAATATATAACTTGGATGAAGCAAAATAAAATGATAAGGTGTCTCGATCATTTTGAAGATAACCATAAGGTTCAAACATTCTTGTCTTGTGCGAGCGTAACTCTATGCTCGTGCATGCGTCACGTCCGGATTAGGACGATTATCTAGCGGAAGAATTAGCGTGGTGATTTCACGTTCAACGAGGGTGATCGAACTTGCGAGAGACCGGAGCATGACAACTGAATGATCATCTTGACTTGTGGTTCAACACGATAAGACAAATTTAAAAATGCAAATGAATCAGAAGTGTTTCGAGGATAAGTTAGCCTAGAACTTGGAAAAAATTACGCTTGATGGTTTCGTGAACGGATACATGAATCATGTTGGACGACTTGGAGTTATAAACAAATATTTAGAATTAAATCTTGGCTTAGTGGTCTAGACTTGGAATGGAAAAAAATTCTATCAAAATATGTTTGGAGAGATAGACTATGCAAATCACTAGACTTGTCCTACAACTTGGATATACTATGAATTTTACTGAACGGACTCGACCCCTGTACAAACAAACGTGTTATTATGTGTAGGATGATCCATGCTCGATGTTTAGAAATCTGAGTAAAATGATCTTGGGTAGAATACGCCATGCAAATGAACAATGGTTTAACACTAGGAATTGGGGTGAGCATCGTACGACAAATTTGTACGATGAATCGTGTGCTTGAACTTGTACCTATGACCTTATGAGTTAACCTAGTAATTAGGCAGATGACCCTGTGCCGAGTAAAAGAAACTTGTGTTACCGACTTTAGAACATTGTCGGAACAAAGCCATAAAACTGGGGCAGCAAAACTTAGAGTTAGACTGGGAACGGTAACATATGCTATGTTTGACCCGAACGAATGAACGCTAGTTGGTTAACCAGGATAGAACATTCTTAACTGTAGTATAAATCTTGATTTGAGTTGGAATAGAAAATAGACTTGGATTTGATTGACCCTGTTGGAAGTATCATCGTGATTCATAAAACGAGAACCCTTGAGATTTTCGCAAGTAGCTTGTTCGATTTTACTATCTCTAAGTTTGGTTGAATGCATATGTTTGAGGGACGCCTTGAACGTGTGTACGATCTAAGACTTCGTTATCGCTAAGTTGGTTGACATGCATATGTTTGAAGGATACTTTGAATATATGCACGATCCAGACTCGCGATATGCTGATCTCGAATGCTAGTGCAAGTGAAAATATTAGACCCGCATGGACAAGTATAACGACTTGTATAAGTTTGCCTCAGTCTTAGATCATTATTCACGATGGATTATAACGTACCCCACATTAAGCGATAATATGTTCCGCGCTAAGGCGCAATAGAGACCGAGTCAGAACTTGGATTGGATAATAGAGTCATTCAATAAGACCGACCCAACATACACGCATCACAGTATACGGAACGAGTAGGAGATTGTGTTCGAAAGGATATAGTGGTACCGATTTCTATGCTTGTGATTGATTCAATAGTGCGATAGAATAACCTGCGCTCAGGAAGTCTCTAGGACGAGACTTTTTTTGAGTGGTGTATAATATAATGACCCGTTCTGCTTGTCACATCCCAATTCCAAATATAAGGAACTGAGCCACGTGGCAATGGCCAGCGGGTACACTTCGACGGGCATCCCAATCTAATGGACTCGACGGAGTGCACCTAAGCTGTAAAGTACAATAATAAAACCCAACATATAACACATAGACAGTGAAACTAAATCTTATTCACAGACATCTGAATATAGAGTACATAGAGAAATCATTACTACTAATGTGCAGAAGGAAAATAAGACTGGAAATGTATCATAATATAAATACGAGTAGAGTCACACGGGAACAAACCCGCTAATACAAATACTAAATGCATGGAAATAGTAAGATAACTAGGGCCGGTATCTGCAAACTAGATAATAATACCGGCCCAGGGTGAAGTCACTACCAGAGATCAAACGAAGTCCTCGAAAAGGATCTCATCCTCTGCAACAGGTCCTGCTCCTGGATATACACCCGGTCCGTACTCCTCCGGGTAGTCCTCCTCGCCTAAGCCTGGAAGGGAACCAGGTCCTCAGAGGGACGTAACAAGGTAAAAAATAGTATGCCATAGTATAACAGAAAGAATAAGTGTAACGCCAGTGTAATCTAGCATAACCACCTAAGTGAGACACAACTTTGAAAGCAATGTTTGACGTATGAGCTTTCCAAATATAAAACCGTAGCTCCGAGGCACAGAGACACACGGGGCGTACCGTAGCTCCGAGCACAGAGTCACAAGGGTGATACTACGACTCCGGATACAGGATCACTACATAAATAGGAATATATACATATATATAGCACGTGCAAAGTAGACCAAACGTCTAGTAACTGTCTTCCCCTTCCAATGTGGTCAACGAGTGCTCACTAGACCTGAACCTCTCTCTAACAGTCTCGTCATACTGAAGTAACTATCAACAATCATGACCTTAAAGTCATCCCAGATTTCGTTCATGCTGACAGTATCAGGATACATGAAGTCTGGCACAATGACGGTGTCTAAATGTGTCCTAGGGTTTCGATGTAACCAAGTAGGTACATCAAGGTATCGCAAACATTTATCAATCGATACTAAACGTTATCAACGAACGTCTGCACCCGGTTATGATCTGGACGTTAAGTAATGATTCTGATCCAAAGCGCACACAATGCATAGATAAAAATAAATACTAATTTGGAAACTTAGATACAGGATGGCAATGTACATTTGCTTGGATCCGGATGCTGAAGTCAGGACTCCGGTACAACATCCAAGTCCGCGGATCCCAAAGTATCTAGAGACGATATATAAAATTAATCAATAATCTAAAATTAATCAATAATCTATCTCGATACTATTCTAAAATAAGAGATGACACACGTCTAGCATAGACTTCTGTCTTAGTTACATATAGCTCACATAGATACTAACTAGAGGGTTGACCCAAGTTGACTAGGGTAACACTACATCAAATACGATCAACAATCAGTATAACGTCCTCAACAAATCTCCAATCCCCTAATATTTATCACAGTGATTTCAGTCGTTCAAGTTATGCTCATCCTCAACCATACCATCCTTGTATTCACAGACGTTATTTTATACACCCTATTTATTCATCCTCAAATAATCAGTTATAAGTTATCAAGTTCACAATAAATAACCATAATTAAAATACCATATAACCATTTCCACATGTATACCTAACCTAAATATTTACCATAAAAATTACATATAAAGTATTTATGTAACCCTAACCCTAACTAGGGTTTCTCTAGCACAAACATCAAACTATACAAAAAGAGAAGGGTGAGGAGTTACCTCGGTGGCTGCGGGTGGTGGCAGTGACGATGCTGCGGCTTCGGTCAGGGATGTCATCGACATCAGGGGTGGCGCGCATGTCGACCGAGGTGGTGGGGGTGGTCGGCTGTGTAAAGGTGGTGGTGCTCGGCTACATGAAGGAGGTGGTGGTCGTGGTGGTTGTGAAGCTAGTCGTGGAGGTCGGGATGGTGCTGGAGGTGGTGGTGGTGAAGGTTGTGGAGGTCGGGATGGTGTTAGAGGTGGTGGTCGTGGTGGGGGCAAAGCTGGTCGTAGAGGTCGGGATGGTGCTGGAGGTGGTGGTCGTGGTGGAGGCGAAGGTGTAGGAGGTGGTGGTGATGCTGGCAGGTGGCCGGAGCTGTGAGGGTGGTGGTGGCCGGAGCTGGTCGTGGAGGTGGTGCGGGAAATGGCAGTGGCGATGAACGTTGCTGGCGGGTGGCCGGAGATGGCAACGGCGGTGGAGCTATTAGGTGGAGGCGGTGAAGGTAGTGGTGGTCGGAGTTGTGAGGGTGGTTCGTGGTGGTGGGGATGGTGAAGTGCAGCGGGTGGTGGCCAGAGCTCGGCTACGTGAAGGTGAAATGAAGAAGAAGAAGAAGAAGTGAAGAAGAAGAAGGAGAGGGAAGGAAGGGATTTCGGCTGTT
Organism: Iris macrosiphon; assembly: GCA_036927795.1. Lineage (NCBI taxonomy): Eukaryota > Viridiplantae > Streptophyta > Magnoliopsida > Asparagales > Iridaceae > Iris > Iris macrosiphon. The sequence goes on from JAYESA010000005.1 coordinate 294,227,754, forward strand.
GAAAAATAGAGGAAGGAAAGAGAGTGAGGGGGGATTCCTAGGTTTTCCTAGGGATTAGGGCCGGCCACATTGGGAAGGGGGTGTGTATGTGTTAATATAGGGGGATGAGTGGTTGTGATGTGGGGGGGGGAGAATTTGAATCAATGGTTACGATTTCACATGAAGAAAAAAACTTTGCATGGGCAAGGGAAGAAAGAGTATGATGTGACCAGATATGTGAGGTTAGGGGAGGACTTCTTCATTGGCTTTAACCAATATGATGGTGACACCTAGCACCATTTTTGCCATTAAGCCCTTTAACTTTTGGATATTTGTACATAAAAGAAAATTATGAGAATTTGGTGTGGGAAGTCGTGTTTGGTGTTTTGTAGGGTGAGGGAGTATTGTGTGTTTTGTATGGGCCTCATGAAAGGGGTATTGGGTTAAATTGAGGTTAGGTTGGGATTATTTTAAGTTGGTATCCCCAATTTAATTAAATAAAGTATTATGTGCTCTTAAATTAAATGGGGGCACATGGGGTCTCAATTAGGAGTAACACAAAGGTCATGAACGTGCAGGCTTGGTGTCAGTCTTGGGCCCTTTAATTTGTTTGGCAAAACGGGTTGAGTTTGTATCCCTAAAACGATGGCAACGACATAGGTACGCGACATAGGATTAAAGAATTAATTTCGTGACTGAGAAGTTGTGCAATTAAATTAGAGCACTAGGGGGTATGTTTGTGATTGACAGAAATATCCAGCGCCTAGGTTGGCTTGTCAGGTCAAGAGTACAATAATTTGTTGAAAATTAAAGGCTATTGTTGGATTCCAATTATTTTAGCAACGGTAAGGTACACCAATGATTTAAATTAAAGAACCAGTTAATGCAACATAATTTATAAACCTCAAACACCCTGATGCTAAACCAATTTTTTTAACCATATCTAGTCTACCTAAAATAGGAATTTGAGGGAGTTTACACCGCTCAAGCGGACATCCAATTAAAACGACCAAAGTGTAACGACCTGACCTACTTTACCCAGCGAGAAGACTCGTTTGAGGGAAAGGATTTTTTTGACTTGGCCCTTCAGGAGTTTCGGCTTAGGCTTTCAAAGGCTCGCTCGAAGTATCCCTCGACCGAGGCTAATCATTGCTAATGTGGGTGGCTATGATGAACTTGTCTTTGCTTAGCTAGCACACTTAAAATATGGACGATACATGAGCCAATGCACATGTGGACCAATAGAAATATAGTGTACTAGTGCACATGGGTGCACATGAGATATAGGAATTCATTCCTATTGGTCCACATATACATGGCTCATATAGAAATATGAGCTTATGGCTCATATTTCGTTTACCTATATATATATATATATATATATATATATGGGCAAACGAAATATGAGCCATAGTGCTCATTTTTCTAAATGAACCATGCACATGTGGACCAATAGGAATATAGTGTACTAGTGCACATGGGATGTATGAATCCATTCCTATTGGTCCACATGCACGTCTTATTTAGAAAAATGAACACTATAGCTCATATCCCGTTTACCATATATATATATATATATATATATATATATATATATATATATATATACATATATATATAATGGTAAACGGGATAGGAGCTATAGTGCTCATATTCCTACATGAGCCATGCACATGTGGACCAATAGGAATAGACTTTCACATCCTATTGTAGAAGCATAAAAAATACGCTGGGTAGCTCTACGCAGCGTGTTGAGGCAGAGCAGCGCAAACAGAGGACCTCAGAGCTATTAAGCGTGCAACAGAGCCTTTCCGCTGAGCACAGCGTAAAAGCTTAAAACTCCAGGACCATCCGCGTAAAACAATATGTCCAGGCTGCTTCAGCGTAAACAGGGTGCTTCATCGCCTTTATGGCGTAAAACTCATCCGCTTTCGATGCAGCATTAAAGTGTACGAGGGACGCTTCGTATTCTTTAAAATAAACTTGTCAGATCGTGTAATAAACCTGACGTCTGGACTCCTGACAAAAAGTACTGCACAATTACCCAGACGGCGGCTATAATGATGGCGCGGCACTGCAACCCAGGCTGTCATTTACTGCCATTTCCTTGGCGTAAACCGCTTTCACGCGTACGAAGGAATACGCTGCCTAGTTTTACACAGGTAGATGTGAGCTGCTTACGCTCCGCAGAAGACAAACAGCCTGCCACGTCAAAAGCTGTACTTTGTACAGGGCTCGAGGCACGTCTCTGTATTTAATGCGCAGAGCGGAGACAGTTTCTCAAGGCACGTCTCTGCATTTAAAGCGCCGAATACTGATAGATGCCCGAGGCACGTTTCTGCATTCTGATGCGCAGAAGGATGGCAGACCTTCAAAACACGTCTCTGCATTTAATGTGCAGGATAATGGTGGATCTCCGTATTTAATGCAGAGGATTTGATTAAATATTACCGAACCGTCGTTTAGTGATATCCCCTTTGCGTAAACTGCTTTTACGCGTACAAGGGAATACGCTGCCCAGTTTTACACAGGCAGACGTGAGCTTCTTACGCTCCGCAGAAGACAAACCGGCTGCCATGTCAGCAGTTACTCTTCGTACAGGGTTCGAGGCGCGTATCTGCATTTAATGTACGGAATGATAACAAATCTTTGGGACAGCAAACCTTCGAAGACACGCCTCCACATTTAATGCGCAGGATGGGGACAGATCTCTACATTTAATGCAATATATTTGATTATATCTCCAAGAGCCATAATTTTGGCTAAAACGTCCACATCTACTCGGCCTCTATGACCACTCGGCCTCTATGACCACTCGGCTTCTACGCCCACTCGGCTTCTATGCCTACTCGGCTTCTACGCCCACTCGGCTTCTATGTCTATTCGGCTTCTATGCCTACTTGGCTTCTATGCCTATTTGGCTTCTACGCCATGGTGACAGCTATTGGCTTCTACGCCAACCTCTTCTACACAAGGGATAAGTACCTACGTGGCTTCTACGCCGTGATCTTCGTAGCAGATATACGCGTTTTGTCCCTCAGTTGGACACACGTCATATGCTCACTCAAAAGGTCATCTATACGCAGGCATTAGTTATTTTAAACCGTCGTATAAAAGGGTGCTGTACTTTTTACTACTCGGTTTTTACACCGAACTGTGTGGTCACTGTCATCAAAAACTCTATAAATAGCAAAACTCTATAAATAGCGACCTCTATCAACAGAGGTAAAAGGTCAAAAAATTGATCAAGAAATCCAGTATCAGACCCAACGGTCGCAAAGATCAAAGGTCAAATGGTCAAGAGAGAGAGAAGAATCCGGAGCTCAGGCAAAAGAGAAGGGATCGACGACTTTGGCATCGGGCATCCACCCTCTTTAGCAACCTGCGAAGCTGCTTTCTGTCTTCCACGGCACTTCTTTATCATCGTGTGGTCCAAGGGCTAAAGTGATCGACTGCAGATCAGGCACCCATAGCAATATTTACCCAGATTAAATAAATTGTACTCGACATCCTCGTATAGGATTAAATTGTACAATTTTGTTTGTAAACATAAAAGAAGGGCAGATTTTCGTATAAAACCTCATTTTCCACATACTATCTTTTTCGTTTATTTTATCAGACAACAAGATGGCGACTCTGCTGGGGACATATTTCTCTTCTGATGAGGAAGCTATTGCTCAACACGATACGGTATCCGTGGAATCCGTAAAGAAGACACTGGTCGTCCAGTTCGACCAGTCTGCCTACGAAGACATGCTTCAAACAGGGGGTAGCTCTCTCTCCCTCTCTGTTCACAATAACAGGAAGCTGCGTAAGGTCTGGATGCCCATGACATCCTCTACCATTCCTGTGGACTCTCCGATCTCTCCGATCTCTTCGATCTCTCCGACCAATGAGGTTGTAGCATTGCTTCCTCCGTACCTTGCACGTAAAGTTTAGTCGCCTATCTCTGACAGGGCCGATAAAACTTCTGGCAATGCCTCAACGCTAACCCAGAAGTATAATCTGTGCCTTGTGCATAAAATTCAGTCGCCTGTCTCTGGCAGGGCCGACAAAGCTTCTGGAAATGCCTCAGCGCTAAACCAGAAGTATAATCCGCACTCAGCACATAAACTTCAGTCTCCCGGCCCTAGCGGAAAAGACGAAACCTCGGACAATGCCTCAGCGCTAGTCCAGAAGCCTACACCGTGCCCTGCGCGTAAAATTCAGTCTCCCGTCCCTGGCGGAATAGACAAAATTTTTGATAATGCCTCAGCGCCAAATCAGGAATCCCAAACGCGCTCCGTGCATAAAAATGCATCTGTCTTCCGCGGAAAAGCAAATGACCCCTGCAATCTACGCAAGGGAAAGCAAGCGACGGACTACTCAACTTCTCGGCCTTTACGCCAGCAAGGGAACAATCTGCCCACCCTTCGGATTACGCGAGAAGCTGATGGCCGACTGAGGACATCCTCAGCTTTACGCCAACCAGAGCAGAGTTCTAAATTACGCCAGACAAAGCCCCTCAGCGTAAAGAAGGCTCAGTTTGCGGGAAGACACCCTCCTCGGGGATTATCCGCCACCCAGATGGCCAACCTGTTGTATATAGGTGGCATAGGGAAAACTATGGTTCCCAGCATCCGCATGCCCACTGATGTGAACAGAAGGAATAAGCCATTATCTTCTTCTTCTGCAACTCCTTCTGACCTGTGCAATTATCTGATCCAGAAGCGCAAGAAGAGGGGATCTTCCAGCATGTCTATTACACCTCCCAGCGAGCACTGTTATAATGGTCATAAGATTGTAATTAATTGTTGCTGTTCTGAAGTAAAATGGTCGGTTTTTGACCGGTTGAGCTACTCTCCATCTTTCCAGGAAGAAGAGCACACGCATGCATCTGTGAACATGGCTTCACACATACCTAGAGGAGGATCGGGCTCAAGACGTCATCCCTCTAGAACTCTGAGCCGAAGGAGATTCAACATACTCCTTAGGAACACCGAAGCTGGGGTGTTCCAAAACACTCGTTCGAGGTCACGACAACCGGCTTCGTACTTTTCTGATTTCGATGCTGGGGGTCGCCAGTCTCCCGAATCAGATGCCGAAAGTATAGAGTCAACTTCTACAGAGACCTATACTAATCTTTCAATGACACCCAGGGAGATGGGAGTTTATGCCATTGGAGATGAGCGCGAGGAAGCTTCCCCATCCGGGAGCGCTAAGCAACGCATCACTATACTGGAGACGTCTCTGAAAGAGATATAATCCATGATGGAGAACATGCACCAGATGATGCTAACTCAATATGCAGCTGCCATGGCTCAAGCATCGGTCCCTCCAACTCAGATACGTGTGGGGGTGGACTTACCACCATCCAACACGATCCAAGAGCCTGCTCTAGATCAAGAGTCAGCAGTTCCTCCGCTTCCTCACTCGAAGAATGTATTACCTCCCGTTGGAGTCATGATACAACCAATTCCTTATCACTCCGTGGTCCTGCTACCAGCTGAAGATCTGATGCAGGCAGTATGGGAGTTGAATGCCCAATTTGATGCCCTGAAGCACAAAGATCAGCTCAAGAAATTGGAAATCAACCAACCTTACCCAGCTACCTGGGAAGAGGCCTCTTTTCCTCCTAAATACAAACCACAGACTATGGCTTTGTTCGAGGGAAAAATATCACCAAGTCAGTACATGAACTACTTCAGCATGATGACGGTGTTGTTATAAGGGAATGACGCCCTCCTCACTCGGGTGTTCAAGGGCTGTCTCTTGGGAGTAGCTTACCAGTGGTACCGCGGCCTGGCGGACAACTGCATTACTTCCTTTGAAGACTTCAAGGCTTTATTCTTTACGCAATTCTACGAGGGAGGGATGGACATGTCTATGTTCTCTCTCATCGAAGTCAGGCAGAAGAAAAAAGAGAATGTTCGCACTTTCATCGAACATTTTCGTCAAGCCACTCTACAAATGCCTCCAGGAGTTCCAGACTCGGCATTGGTGGACATCTGCAGGAAGAAACTTCTTCCCGTGATTTTGGTGTTCATAGGACCATATTAGTTTCATGATTGGCCCTCGTTCATCATCTCAGCGGTAGCCGCGGAGGACAATAGTCAGAAGGCGCGCGATAATGGCATCATGATCTCGGCCTCTGATAAAGGCAAAAGGTCATCCTCCAACATCGACCATCCTCGTGGAACCAAGGGTAAAGAAGCTCTGGCGATCAACACGTCCAGGCAAAAGATGGTGGCTACCACGCAGACGAAACCTGGGACTTCCAGGCCCATTAAAATGTACTCTTTCGACGACGACGATATTTCGAGCATATTCGAATATCTCGTTAAAAGCAACAAGATTATCCTTCCTGAGGTGAGACGGCCCAATGAGGCCGGCAGTACCAACAACCCCAAGTACTGCATCTTCCATAGGTACATACACCACCCCATAAAGGCGTATTATATACTAAAAAGGAAGATCCAGGAGCTGATCGATGCTAAAGCCATCACTCTGCGCAACAGCGAGAAGACGGTCACGGCCAACATGATCTTCCTGCAATTTGGTAATCTGTCTCCCCAAGAAATCTCGGACGGTGTTACGCCTATTTTCCGGACGACGATGAACATCGTTAATCTTCCTCCAGCTAGAGGTCAAAATCATGACCTGCTACCACTAACTACCCAGCGAGGCAAGACCATGTGGGTTCATCCAGATCTGGTGCCAGAGATCGAGAAAGAGACTCAAGCTGCTAAAGCTAAGTCTAAAAGAACTCAAAGCACAAACCGTGTCACATGATTACGGTGCATTTGGCATCAGAAGACGAGGTCTTAGCTACTGGAACTCGCTCAGGGAAAGCCTACCTCCAGGACTATGGAGCCAGCCAGGAAGATGTATCGACAGACGCTTCAGCTGCCAAGCCTTCAGAACCGGAATCCATCGTACTAGAGGCCGGTCCTTCGAGACCAACTTCGACGGACAAAGGGAAGCAAAAAGAAGTGCGCTTCGATAAACCTGTAAAAAATATTCAAAACAAAGGTTTAGAGAAGCCATACAACTTCGACATCCTGGCCCAACTGGCTAATACACCAGCCAGGCTGTCCATCTTCGAGCTACTCAGGCTCTCTCAGGACACTCGTCAAGCCCTGAGTGAAATATTGATGCAGGCAGATGCATATTTGACCCAGCTCAAGTCCCCTGACGAAGAACACATGGCATGTCCTCAATGCCACAGTGTGATCGAGGTGGTCCCAAATATCACTTTTACTCAGGATGACATATTTTTAAAACATAACAGGCATGACAGACCCCTCTATTACACCGGGTACGTCGGTTCCATGGAGGTCGACCAGATTCACATAGATCCGGGATCATCAATCAACATCATTCCTCATAGTCTGCTCAGACCACTGAGGATTCCTACCAGCGAATTGGTTTACACCACCACTACCATCGTGGGTTTCAACGTCGGACGAAGTAAGCCATTGGGGAAAATTCTCATGAGGATCCAGATTGGCAACCTCAGATCGGTGGCTACATGTTACGTCATCGATTCAGAGGTGTACTACAATATCCTGCTGGGTAGACCTTGGATCCACGACCACAATATCGTTCCTTCGACTCTACATCAATGCTTCAAATATGTAGACGCCCGAGGAACAGTGCAAACGGAGATTGCTGACCTGAACCCGTTCAAAGGAGAAGAATCCTACTACTCTGATGCCGTGTTGTACTCTCAAGACTGCACGAAAGAGGTGTCGGCCGAAGCAGAGAAGGAATCCTATTGGGAGCCAGAAGAACCCTCTGCCAAGCAACCTCTGTCAATCAAGGTGAAAGAACGGACTACTCGTCCACAAGCCATAAAGTTTATGGCTATCCACCTAAACGTGACCAGATCAGGAAAAAGGGGTGATCCTCTAGTGATCACTTTGAACCAGAAGCCTCCACCCTTGGTCATCAACCTCCGACGCAACAGGCAATCGAGTGATGTAAATGCAACCAGGAACAGAGTTTTAGATGATAATAAATATCCTCTTTTTCGGTATATTTATGCTCAAATTCTGAATCAGGAATCCTCTCCCCACGACGATATAGAACCTATAGCACAAAAATTCTTGGAAGCTATAGATTCCTATCATCCGTATATATGGGAAGTGGCATCATCATCCAATGTCACCACGACATATGGACCGCATGAGGATTCTATCTTCATTGTCCTGCCTACTTACAGCAGTCAGCATTCAATAGTCTTCGGCCGCATGCACAATGAACCGACTGTGCAAGAGGATTCTTTCGATGACGATGACGGCAAAATACAGGTTCACAGATACAGCCCGCAAGCTTTGAAGATCATGCAAAACATGGGTTATAACTTGAAGCTGGAACCGGGTCTCAACTACGGGAAAGGCAGACGAATGCCGCTGCACGGCGATCCCTACTATCAACGAACTCGGTTCGGGTTAGGGTATACCACCTCCCTCGCAGCTCCTGAGTCGGACGAGGATATCTTTTCCTTCTCTCAAAATGGCTCAGCGCCCTCTGACTCATCTCATGCTCTCGAGCAAACATTATCAGTGAATATGGTAGTGACAAATTTTTTCGAATCAGACGAACAAGAATCTGAACTATTTAAGAATGACGCTTGGGCTCAGCAAATGGATACACAATGGAAATTTTGCTTCGAGCAGAGAGAACCTCCCACTGAAGACAAAGTTATCCAGATTGACGTTGGGGATAAACTTTCACCAAAGCCGATATTTATCAGTAATAATCTTTCCGAAGCAGAAAGGAAAGAAATTATCTAACTGATAAAAGAATATATCGACGTCTTTGCGTGGAATTATGAGGACATGCCAGGCCTTGATCCAAAGGTGGCTACTCATAGGCTCAATATATTGTCCGATTCGAAGCCTGTGAAGCAGCACCAGCGCCGATTCCGCCCGGACATGATGGACGCCATTGAAGCTAAAATTAAGAAGTTGATAGCCTGCGGCTTCATCCGTGAAGAACAATATCCCGACTGGGTCGCCAATGTTGTCCCAGTCATGAAGAAAAATAGGAAAGTACGTATCTGCATCGATTACCGAGATCTGAATGCAGCCTGCTCCAATGATGAGTTTCCTCTTCCCATCACATACGTCATAATTGACAATACATGCGGTTTTGAACATATGTCTTTCATGGGGATTTTCAGGATACAATCAAATCAAGATGCATCCTGAAGATGAGAAGCATACTGCCTTCCGGACACCATTGGGGGTATATTGCTATACGATCATGCCTTTCGGATTGAAGAATGCCGGGGCTACGTACCAACGGGCTATGAGTAACATATTCTATGAGCATTTATGCAAGACAGTGGAGTGTTACGTGGACGATGTAGCTGTCAAAAGCCGCCTCAAGGATAATCACATCCAAGATTTGAAGACAGTATTTGAATTGATGCGCCAATATCAACTCAAAATAAATCCTACAAAGTCCTTTCTGGGGTATCTAGTGGCAAATTTCTGGGATTTATCATTACCGCCAAAGGCATTCAAGTGGACCCTGATAAAGTCAAGGCCATCTTAGAAATTCGACCGCCCCATAATCTGAGGGAACTCAGAGGATTTCAAGGTCGTCTGGCTTATATCCAGAGATTCATATCCAACCTCTCCGGAAGATGTCAGCCCTTTTCTCGTCTTATGAAGAAAGGTGTATCCTTCGTATGGGACGAGGCCTGTCAGCAAGCATTCGGTGACATCAAACGTTACCTCACTAGTCCGCCAGTTCTGGTGCCTTCCATCATAGGAAGACCATTCGTGCTGTATGTTCAAGCGATGGATCATTCTCTGAGAGCTCTTCTCGCACAGAAGAACGATATGGGTCACGAGCAGGCTATCTACTACCTCAGCAGGATGATGGTCAGAGCCGAACACCGGTACAATCCAGTGGAAAAAGAATGCTTGGCTCTGATGTTCGCTATTCAGAAAATGTGACACTATTTCACAGGCCAAACCATTCACATCATCTCCAGGATCAATCCTCTTCGGGTACTGATGAACAAGCCAAGTGTTCTTAATTCCCGATTCGCGATTTGGGCGATGTTATTAACACCATATGACATAGTATACGTCCCTCAAAAGTCCGTCAAAGGCCAAGCATTGGCTGACTTCCTAGCTGCTCATCCGATCCCGGAGGCCTCCAAACTGTACAAGGACATTTCCGACGAAGTTACAGAATGTAATTCCGCAATGGAAAGTGATGCATGGCAACTATTCTTCGATGGCTTTTCCAGGACTGGTCCCAGGGGAAACGTGGTTTCGGGAGTAGGAATTATCCTGGTTACTCCTGATAAGCTCATCATCTACCGAGCATATGCTCTTAGCGATCCCTGTTCCAACAATATGGCAGAGTATAACGCTCTACTAATCGGGCTCCAAGTCGCTAAGGAATTGGGCGTCAAATCTCTGGAAGCTTTCGGTGACTCTCTGCTGATCGTCAATCAAGTCAGAGGAATATATGAAGTCCGAAATCCAGACCTCATCCCCTATCACGAGCAACGGTCGAGATAGCCATAACATTCAAAGGATTTTTCCTAGAGCATGTACCTCGATCTCAGAATCTGGAAGCTGATGCCCTAGCCACTCTAGCTGCAGATTTAGCTACCCCTATAAGAAGGCAGAATTCGGTAATCCTTCTGAACAGAGATTTATTCTATAGAAAAAATAACTTTCACATAGAACACAGCTACGTAGTGGACACAGATCTTCCAGAGAGAGACTGGAGAAGTCCTTTTATAGATTTTATAGTATACGGAATCTTGCCAGAGGATCCTAAAGAAGCAGTATCCATCAAAAGATGATCATTGTGCTTCTATTTTGACGCATCTTCACAATGTCTATATTGCTGGTCTTATGACGGACTATTATTACGATGTCTCTCTGGTGATAAAGCACAGCAGATTATCCGTGAAGTCCACGATGGCGTGTGCAGGGAACATCAACCCGGTCCTAAGCTACAAGATCGCATCAGGAGAATGGGCTATTACTGGCCTACTATGATCACAGATGCAATAAAGTATGCAAGGAAATACAGAGCTTGTCAAGTCCATGCCGACTTTATCCATCAACCTCCTGAGTATCTATATCCTACGGTTGTGTCCTGGCCTTTCGAAGCATGGGGTATGGATATCATTGGTCCTATTCACCCGTCTTCTTCCAGAGGTCACCGGTTCATACTGGCCATCACGGATTATTTCTCCAAATGGGCAGAGGCGATCCCTCTTGCTGAGGTGAAGGCATCTAATGTGATCAGCTTCATCAAGCATCACGTTATTTATCGCTTCGAGATACCCCGGAGGATAATCCATGATAATGGGCCTCAATTCATCAGCCAATCATTTCATCGATTTTGTGATAAAAATCGGATACAAAATGTTGCCTCTACGGCATATTATCCTGCTGCTAATGGTTTGGCAAAAGCTTTCAACAAAACCATTATCAAGCTCTTGAAGAAGTTCGTCTCTTCGAACAAAAGGGATTGTAATGAGAAGCTGGGAGAGTGTCTCTGGGCATACCGCACAACGGTACGAGTACCGACAGGTTGCACCCCATTCTTATTAGTTTATGGGAGCGAAGCAGTTCTCCCCATCGAGATCCAAATTCTGTCACTCAGGATAGCTGTGGCTAATGAGTTGACTCAAGAAAAGAATGACCTGTTAAGGCTTCAAGAGCTAGAAGGATTAGACGAGAAATGCCTCCAAGCTCAACAGCGCATCGCGCTCTACCAAGCACGCATTTTTAGAGCTTTTAATCAAAAAGTAAAGGAAAGAGTGTTCAAAGTCGGCGAGCTAGTTTTAGCCGTAAGGAGGCCGATGATTCTTACTCACAGAAGTAAGGGCAAATTCCAGCCCAAATGGGAGGGCCCTTATATGATCGAGACAACATTCTCAAACGACGCTTACAGGTTAGTCCAGCCTAATAAAGACCTGCTAATGGCTCCTATCAATGGCAAATTCCTGAAAAGGTACTACATTTAACCTCATTTGTTCAAATAGAGTATGGTGAAGGTCTTATTCTGACAAAACTACTTCCAAAACGAAACTAGTTGGATCATATTCTATCATGTTCATATTACCTCTGAATAGATATATTTAACTAATTTGGAACTGCAAGACCTATCACGTCCATACTACCTCTGATAGTGTCTTGTGTACAAATTTTAGCTAAAATCATATTTCTATCATGTCCATATAACCTCTGAATCGATATATCCTGCTAAAACTTACCGAGAGTATATCATATCTATATTACCTCTGATATCACTTTCACCCAAACCTGTCATTTATATTCCGAAATGATGGGTCCACAAAGTCAGATAAGAGTGTCTTTATTACTTCAGAAAGAGCAAAATTACATGAAAAGCAAAAGTATATCATTTAGGGGGAGCGGTCAGGTCACGAAGCTGCTGCGCCAGTGCGGCCATCCTCTCAGTCCTGTAATCCAAGACATCAGCACGAGCCTGCTCCAGTCGTGCCTCATCATTGCTCAGGAGGGACAGCTCGGCTCTAGCCCGAAGAAAACCAGCATAGGCAACTCCTGCATGCGCCAAGTTCTGTTGTGCTACGCCCAATCGGCCGTCCGCCACAGCTAGAGCCTCCGACGACTGAGAAGCCCACATCTTTGCCTGGGCAAGTTTTGTTTCCATCTTGAAGACCCTCGCTACATTTCCTTCGTGCTCGGCCTGGCACTTTATTTGAAGAGTAATGGCCTCCTCCAGGGCGACTTTTCCTTCATTCATCTCCTGCTGATGTGTCTGGATGGATTTATTCACGCCTGCCATCTGTTTGGCAAGCCGCGCAGTCATAGAGTCGTATCTAGCCTGGACCAGATCTTCAATATTGTCTCGTGCTAGCTGCAAGTATTCGTTAATGGGTTGCTCCAAACTATTAACGATCTCCTCCAACGTGTCGGCTACCCCAGTGTCGTTAAATTCTCGGATCGACACTATCGCGGACCGGGCGGACCTCTTCAGCGACGCAAAGCCCAGATTCTTCGTCAACACCATTGATATTAACATTTTCAAAGTGGCATAGAAGATGCCGGTGTACTGCTCAATCAGCACAGCTAGATCCGAATGGACGCCGAAAGTGGCCTCGATATTGGCGAGTCCCCCTCCAAGAACAACCGCAGACGATGTTGCCCCGGTCGTCGCCTCAACAGGTGGTGCGACAAAAAAAAAGTGCCAATACCGGACGAGGATACCAGCATACTCGAAGGAGGCATTGTCGCAATGACAGGCTCGTCCTCCTCTTGAGATATCGAAATCTCGTCGACAGGCGAGCCGGCACCCGAAGATGTTTCCTCTTCAAAATTAGCCACCTCCGTGTCGCCGTCAGGACCTGACACAGAGCCGAAGGGCGCATCTACAATGCCCTCCTCGAAGAGGTCTTCCCCTGAAAAGATGACAAAAGGAAGTTAATATCAACATAATATTAATTTTCCTAAGAAAGAGGCGTGAAGACGACATTTACCCATGGTCGATGGCATATATGTCTCATCTGCGGCCTGTACAACTAAATCATTTCTTAATGATGTTAAGCAAGCTGTCATACCTGGAGAAAGGGGTCTGCTAACCGATGCTGACAAATAGTCTTCCAGGTCCTCGTCAAATTCCATCCGAGGCTCATCGGCTGGAATCTTGCCAGATGCGCTTACAGGCACGGCAGGGGTCCCTCCCGATGCTGATCCGCATAAAGGTATACGGAGTCGTGTTATACTCAGCCCTGGAGACGACCTCGTTCCACTACCTGAAGCAGTAGCAGCGACGGCAGCCTCCAGCAGAGATTCTCCGGCACCACCGCCCGGAACATTAGAAGGTCCCTCTCTAAAAGGCGAGAAACCTCCAATCAAAGAATCATCCCCAACATAGGGAGATGCAGCCTCACTTTCAAGAGCCTCAATACCAGGAATCCGGAGAGGGCGCTTAACCGTCTTCTTCTTCCTCTTGCGAGGGAAAGTTTCCTTCGGAGCAGGAGCCCTTCGCTTCCTGGAGATTACCAAAGCCCCTGCAGGTAGAGGTACTTCACCCCTCGACACCGCCAACAGAGGCTCATCTGGATTAACGAATTCCTCACCCTCGTCGGAAAAAACCGAGGGGACTTCGACTCTTCCCCCAGACTTGGAAGAGGGCACCCTAAAACTTCCATGCATATCAAAATCGCGATAGAAGGTGTTCGTTGCCACATAGAACCGGGCATACGAATGCAGGATGCGCAGCTCCGTGGAGAGGGTAATGACCGACACAGTGAAAATTGCTCCAGTGTAACCTATTATGAAGTATCGCCAGCCTCTCACTCCATCGATGAGTCTACCCCTGGACCGGAGGCTGGTGACAGCGTTGCCCACGTGCAACTGATTATACCCGAACTGCCTGGCAAACCGACTAGGCAGGTAGGGCTCCAAGAAGCAATGATCTTTACTTTTGTATAGTAAATAGAAAGGTCTAATACAGACCAACCAATTAAAAGCTTCAGGAGAAAGATCGGTCTTCTCTCTACCTGAATCCTCAAGCCTAATCCCCGATTGATTACGGTGCATAAAAGAGACAGTACAGAAGAGCTTCCAGCTGTGACTGAAGCCCAGCACCCGCCGACAGTCTATAATGGTGTTCACATTCCAGGAAGACTTCTGGTAGTTCAACAAGAAGCTACCCCCCGAACTACTGCCGGAGTCGGGAGACATAACCCTGGGATTATGGAGAATTAACTACCCCATCAAGTACAGGTATAGTAATTCTACCATGGGAAAGCTATCATGTCGGGTTTTATCTGCGAGCAGCCCGTCAGTCATGGCCCTCAGGCCAGCTTGTGTACGGTACACCATGGCAGGGAGCAAGCCCAGTCTTGCCCCGAACACCAGATGCACTGCAGGCCATAGCGTATTGCGGTGAATGTGGTCCGCGGATGCGATGCCGGGCACTACTACTTGGCGCAGCCATATGGAGAGAAAGCCAGCCAGTTGAGCTTCCCTGGACAGAGGCCTACGGTAGCGCCTCAAATAACTATAGGCCTTAGTGCCTACAGGATACTTTCCTACCCCTTCGTCGAGGGCCAAGTCCAGAGCCCCAGCGTCTACCATGAGATCGTCGACTACTTGAGCATTAAGCACGATCAGAGGATTCACAGGCTGATCCTTGCCCTCCAATACCTTCTCCGGCTTAGCAGTCCCAGACCGGTGAAAGAAGAGGTAGGACGTCCATTTATTGATGTGAGCCAAATCTGAGGGCTCACCCTAAAAAGCAGTGCAGGCAAGGTAGTGGCACATCAGCTCCTGGTACACCTCCACTACCCGAGGGTCTGAATCCCCCAGCTCCCGATTCGTGGAAACATACTCTTCATACGGAGTATCCCCCATCGGCAATCTCGAGATCTCTGCCATCTCATGAAGGGCCAATCCTAACTCCCCTAATGGAGTGGCGAAAGTCCCGGTGAGCGAAATATATCGCTCCATCAGTGCCAGAAACAGGTTAGGGTTAGGAGGTAACCCAACACTGGTGGCACTCACAGCTGCAAACAGACCAATGTTCTCCAACTCAGTCTGAAAATGCTTCAGGGCCCAATCAACTAAGCGAGCCCATCGAAGATTTGAAGGGGTGATCCACCCACCGCACCGAGGGTCCACCTTAGGGTATACTCCCCCGTGCCCCATAAAATTATTGCAGAAAGTCGGTAATTGCACCGGCTGGATCACTAAACTGTCTTCGCTCGGGACACTGCCTGGGTACAGTCCCCTGAACATCGTCACATTGCCGGAAGGGCGGCTGATAAACGACCCCTGGTCAGCTCCCTTCAGATGAAAGATCTTTCCCGGCCTGCCGTGAAGATCGGGAGTCAGCATCCACGACATCCTCCTGGGATGCATAGCATGGAAGAAAGCCGAGATGGGGTAGTCTCTCGGCATCTTAGGCAGATATAAAGCCAAGCTCTCGGCAGGGAAAACCCAGAGTTCTCTCTTGGGCTTCGTTTGGGACTGCTTGTCAATCATGTCCCCGAAGAAAAAAGTCGGCTTTAGGTACTGGTCCTCGTCTATGTACGTTAGGGGCTCTCCGTTGTTCAAGTTCAGCAGCGTTCGCTCACCCTGAGCCGATATCAAAATTTTTCTTCCTTCGGGATACTGGGGCCCGGAGATAGGAAATGTCACGTGTGACAGATCCTCCAGATAGTTGGAGTGCAGCATCCCGGCGGCAGAACCAATCACCTCAGCTAGCGGAGACGCATGTAAGTTAACTGTAAGAGTGCAAGAAAAATGTATCAGTCCCTATAACTAGACATTGCAGATCTTGCAGCATACGCCAAAAATCAACAGTCTGTGCTTTACGCCAAGACTGTAAAACTTGAGCTTTTACGCTGGAATCCATTTCCTAAACGTAAAATTTAAGATTGGCAGTATACGGTCTGTGCTTTACGCCAGACTGATAAAATTGAGTTATTACGCCAAAATTTTCATCCAGAAGTGTAACACTCAAATTTTATACCCCAATTTTCGACAATCAAAGCTTTTACACCAGACTGCAAAAAAAATAGAGTTTTTGCGCTGACACATTAGAAATGTGGGTATAAAAGATGAAACATCTCTGTGCATCATCTTCCTCAAAGAGGCTATCAGCACAGAAGATGACCTAGCGTGGGCACGTACAACGTGTGCGAAGGATTTTTAGTCGTTCTTTTTCGTCCCAAAAGCTCTACCTTTGAGGCCGGGTGCATTGCTCGTCGGCGGCATACTTCGCTCAGAGTGAAGTTCGCCTTGCCCGCCCGAAGACGCTCTCGCTTGAACAGAAGAACGAGAAGAAGAATCAACCTTCTTTCCCTTAGAGAAGGAGGATTGTTTCGAGGCCATTACTGAAAACTATGAAATCTCGGAGAAGAAACGAAGAAAAACTCGAACAGTTGAAGGCTTTCTTTCGCAGAGACGGATGAAATTTTTTTTCTCTCAAGAACTTGGAATATATATAGAGTTCGGATGGACTCCTCGAAACCCAAACCAAATCTCCTAATTAATATTTGGTTATGATTGGGGATTGCGTCAGCCTATTTACTCAGAGAAGGCAGACAGTCAACGAATTTGAAAAGTTTTTGCGCAAAGCAGATTCTTGGTTTTTACGCTAAGGAGCTTTCTACGCTCGACAGCTACAGATCTACGGTTTTACGCTCACAGGCTATAAGCCTATGACTTTACGTCCGGATGCCTTTGTGCTCAGTAGCTTTTACGCTCGAGAGGCTACAAACCTACGACTTCACGCTCAGCAGCTACAAATCTATGGTCTTACGCTTGGTGGCATTTAGTTTACGCTCGGAGACAACAGATCCACAATTTCACGCTCGGAAGATTTTCTTTTCATAGTCTACAAATCTACAGTTCTATGCTAAGGAGCTTTCTACGCTCGACAGCTATAAATCTATGATTTTACGTTCAAAGGCTACAAGTCTATGGTTTTACGCCCGGATGCTCTCATGCTCGGTAGCTTTTATGCTAGAGAGGCTACAAACCTACGACTTCACGCTCAGGAACTACAAGTCTATGATTTTACGCTCGGTGGCATTTAGTTTATGCTCAGAGGCTACAAACTTATGATTTCACGCTCTATGACTTTTTACACATCTTAAAGATACGCGGGCCAGTACAGTACATCTGAACAGTTATCAAAGTCGGTCAATTGTGAGAGTTCACACTGAAGATACTCCTTCTTGACCTCAAGATATCCCAAGTACCCGAAGCATACAGAGTTCAACATTGAGAATTACTCTCCTCCATGGGTTGATTGGAAGTTCATTCAGACTCCAGTCTGAATATCTCATCCATAATTCAAGATGGCAGCTCAATTTTTGACAGCCATTTCTCGCCCTGAGCCAAGGTATTTTTGAAAAATCATTCTTGAAGATGATGTCTGAACAAGGATTCTGTTTAATCAGAAGTAACAGTTCAGAGTTCTACGCGGTCCCTTATTCCTAACAGCGGGACAGTTCAAATACTTGACTGCTAAAGCGGCTTTCTGTGCATCCTTAGTTATACGTAAAAGACATGACATGACCTAGCACTCTTTCTAACAGAGTCGACTTAAAGAATCAGACGTGTCGAAGCTACACATATTCAGACTTCACATCAAAAAAAGTATGGCAAGATGATCATATGCGAAGAAGAAAGACGATTTTATTAAAATTAAAATCATGATTACATATAAGGAAAATCCAGTCTACAAGGGTTTTCTTCATTTTCATGATTACATATAAGGGAAATTCCGTATACAAAGGACTTCCTCATCGTCGTCTGAAGATCACACCCAGAATCTGTTCTGCCAGGTTCTCGCGTTGGTGAAGATCTTCCTCTTCTTCCATGGTAGTTCATCGACATCCACAGTCGATGAACAAGAAGATGATCAGTGGCGGGAGGATACTAAAACTGGGCATAGACCCATCCTCCAACAGAAGAAAAGCAGGGTAAATCTGCTTTCCTACAACCAACGCCACTCGAGGACGGTAGTTACAGTTTGTCTGCTCTCGTCCACGGAGGTAACGGAAGAAGGTGCCACTTGCAAGCGGCATGGCGAAATACGACCCTTCCTCTCTCCCGAAGAACCACCATACAAAGTTGCTGATTATCCCGAGCAAAGGAGGCTATGATATCCTTTAATGATCCATCGTTGCAGAGGATATTTGCTCGAAGACGGCATCTTTTTTGACTCCTTACATGCTGGAAGAGAATAGTCTTCTTCTTCTTCCTCAAGTCGACCCGACGAACTCCGACCATCATCTCTGTATGGTGAAGGGAATGTGGAAAGAACAGGTAAACTCCTCAGCCTTTTTATAGGCGAAAGAGATCACACCGATCCCCAATAACTCTGCCATAAAGACAGCCATGAAAGAACGTGTCAAAGCTTGACCGTTTCAGGCTCCATTCAGAGCGTTTTGAGTTACGAGGAACGGTTCATGCTTCATTCAAAGCATTTCAAATTACGAGGAATTTAAAAGCTTTGAAAGGGGTCTTGTAGAAGCATAAAAAATACACTGGGTAGCTCTACACAGCGTGTTGAGGTAGAGCAGCACAAACAGAGGACCTCAGAGCCATTAAGCGTACAATAGAGCCTTTCCGCTGAGCACAGCGTAAAAGCTTAAAACTCCAGGACCATCCGCGTAAAGCAATATGTCCAGGCTGCTTCAGCGTAAACAGGGTGCTTCATCGTCTTTATGGCGTAAAACCCATCCGCTTTCGATGCAGCATTGAAGTGTACGAGGGACGCTTCATATTTTTTGAAATAAACCTTTCAGATCATGCAATGAACCTGATGTCTGGACTCCTGACAAAAAGTACTGTACGACTACCCAGACGACGGCTATAATGATGGTGCGGCACTGTAACCCAGACTGTCATTTACTGCCATTTCCTTGGCATAAATCGCTTTCACGCGTACGAAGGAATACGCTGCCTAGTTTTACACAGGCAGATGTGAGCTGCTTACGCTCCGCAGAAGACAAACAGCCTGCCACGTCAAAAGCTGTACTTCGTACAGGGCTCGAGGCACGTCTCTGTATTTAATGCGCAGAGCGGTGACAGTTTCTCAAGGCACGTCTCTGCATTTAAAGCACCGAATACTGACAGATGCCCGAGGTACGTCTCTATATTCTGATGTGCAGAAGGATGGCAGATCTTCAAAATACGCCTCTGTATTTAATGTGCAGGATAATGGCGGATCTCTGCATTTAATGCAGGAGATTTGATTAAATATCACCGAACCGTCGTTTAGTGACATCCCCTTTGCGTAAACTGCTTTTACGCGTACAAGGGAATATGCTGCCCAATTTTATACAGGCAGACGTGAGCTTCTTACGCTCCGCAGAAGATAAACCGGCTGCCACGTCAGAGTTACTCTTCGTACAGGGTTCGAGGGGCGTATCTGCATTTAATGCGCGGAATGATGGCAAATCTTTGGGACAGCAAACCTTCGAAGACACGCCTCCGTATTTAATGCGCATGATGGGGGAAGATCTCTGCATTTAATGCAAAAGATTTAATTATATCTCCAAGAGCCGTAATTCCGGCTAAAACGTCCACATCTACTCGGCCTCTATGACCACTCGGCTTCTACACCCACTCGGCTTCTATGCCTACTCGGCTTCTATGCCCACTCGGCTTCTATGCCTATTCGGCTTCTACGCCTACTTGGCTTCTACGCCTACTTGGCTTCTACGCCATGGTGACAGTTATTGGTTTCTACGCCAACCTCTTCTACGTAAGGGATAACTACCTATGTGGCTTCTACGCCATGATCTTCGCAGCAGATATACACATTTTGTCTCTCAGTTGGACACGCGTTACATGCTCACTCAAAAGGTCATCTATACGCAGGCATTGGTTATTTTAAACCGTCGTGTAAAAGGGTGCTGTACTTTCCACTACTCAGTTTTTATACTGAACTATGTGGTCACTGTCACCAAAAACTCTATAAATAGAGACCTCTATCAACAGAGGTAAAAGGTCAGAAAATTGATCAAGAAATCATGTATCTGACCCAACGGTCGCAAAGATCAAAGGTCAAACGGTCAAGAGAGAGAGAAGAATCCGGAGCTCAGGCAAAAGAGAAGGGATCGACGACTTTGGCATCGGACATCCACCCTATTTAGCAACCTGCGAAGCTGCTTTCTGTCTTCTACGGCACTTCTTCATCATCGTGTGGTCCAAGGGCTAAAGTGATCGACTGCAGATCAGACACCCATAGCAATATTTATCCAGATTAAATAAATTGTACTCGACATCCTCGTATAGGATTAAATTGTACAATCTTGTTTGTAAACATAAAAGAAGGGCTGGTTTTCGTATAAAACCTCGTTTTCCACATACTATCTTTTCCGTTTATTTTATCAGACAACACCTATGTGTACCCATGTGCACTAGTACACTCTATTCCTATTGGTCCATATGTACATGACTCATATAAAAATATGAGCACTATAACTTATATTTTATTTACCTGGATATGAGCTATAGTGCTCGTATTCCTACATGGACCATACACATGTGGACCAATAAGAATAGACTTTCACATCCCATGTGTACCCATGTGCACTAGTATACTCTATTCCTATTGGTCCATATGTATATGACTCATATAAAAATAAGCACTATAACTTATATTCCGTTTACCCATATATATATATATATATATATCAATTTTATTTTCCAACAATGGAGAGCAAGAGCCGTTTGAAGCAACAACTGGCGTACCTCGTGCATATATATATATATAACCAGATATGAGCCATATTATTTATTTTTAAAAATAAATTATGCACATGTGGACCAATAAAAATAGAATGTACTAGTGCACATGGATGCACATGGGATGTATGAATACATTCATATTGGTCCACATGAGCATGACTCATTTAGAAAAATTAGCACTATGGCTCATATCTCGTTTACCCATACAATTCTTCTGTTTATATCCATTATTATTTCTTTGTGGTCTTCGTGGATATCTATAATAGAATGCATGATTATGTTTGGTTCTATGTGTATGATGTGTTCTGAATATATGATTGTATGAACTGTTATGCATGTAGGTAGGAGCATAGCTGTGAGTGTTCTTTTATTTTGCTACGTGTCTTGTGTTAGGTTGGGTAGATGTTTGTTTGACCTGTTTACCTAATCTAATATCTAATCTTTTAGAGGTAGCATATACTTCATCATATTTAGCAGTGAGAGCATCTATTCTACGTGCAGCAATGAAATACTTTTTCTTTTCAAATTCGAGTTCTTCCTTAAGTTTAGCGTTCTCCTGAGAGCTCTTGTCAAGTCTGACAAGTGCCTCGTTGCCTGCGCATCTCATGATACCTGATGTCTATCATGTGTCCTGACTGCGAAGGTATATCCTGGATTAGAGTCATATCCTCGGTATAGTCGTTGGTATCGACTTACTACTAGGCTTGGCTCTTATCCATTTTGTGAGTCAGCATAGACAAGCAAGGACGAGTTCCTATTCGACTGACTCGGGAGTATATATATTCATATGCCTCCATTTTCCTGTATGTTGCTTTTGTGCTTTTATCCATTAGTTACTTCTGCAGCTATCTTTTCTATTTCAGTTATTTGCTTAGTATAATCATTTGAATTATGATTTGTTTTCTTAGCTTTCTCGTGTGTTCCAACTCGACAAGCCTTGGTAAAATTTCGAGGGCAAAATTTTTCTAAGGAGGGTAGAGATGTCACACCCAATCTCAGATTTAGTATTTCTTGAATTTTTAGAATTTAATTTTTTTTGATAATGTATTTCTATTATATTTTATGTGTTGGTTCCTGTTATTTTATTATTGTTGTTTTATTCTTCTGTTGTTGAGAGAGACTACCCGAGACCAGTATGATACCCATGGCATTGCCATAGACTCGGTTTAGGACCCGCATGTAGAATTGACACTTGGTTAGTTTTATTTTGGGTGAACCCATGACTAAACCCTCTTTTCTCCTCAGTGCGTGCCGTCCCGGCGTGCCCCTCGGGGCACCAGCGTGCTCCTGGCATTGGCCTGCGAGCTCCCCATCCGACCCGTCTTGAAACACGGACCAAGGAGTCAGACATGCGTGCAAGCCGACGGGTGCCTAAACCCAGAAGGCGCAAGGAAGCTGATGGGCGGGATCCCCCTCGCGGGGTGCACCGCCGACCGACCCCGACCTTCTGTGAAGGGTTCAAGTGGGAGCATGCCTGTCGGGACCCGAAAGATGGTGAACTATGCCTGAGCGGGGCAAAGCCAGAGGAAACTCTGGTGGAGGCCCACAACGATACTGACGTGCAAATCTTTCGTCTGACTTGGGTATAGGGGCGAAAGACTAATCGAACCATCTAGTAGTTGGTTCCCTACGAAGTTTCCCTCAGGATAGTTGGAGCTCGCGTACCAGTTCTATCAGGTAAAGCCAATGATTAGAGGCATCGGGTGTCACGCCTGGATCCCGAAAGGGTCATTCGTCCTCGCCGGATCCTTTACGGAACTGATTCGTCCTCGCTGGGGCGTGATGCCGTACGAGCCTGGGGTTGCGCTCGCATAAGGCAAGAACTTGCAATTTTAGGAACCTATTTTGAAACACAATTTATAAAACACATTCACAGAGATTTGAACACAAGTGCGGAAGAAATATGCTTTTTCATTGATAATTCAGAGTAATTTACATAGAGTTTACATTGATGCGCCTTCTCGGCTATTTGAATTGCATTACAAAAGATAACTCAAAATACAGGGCGCGCTCCGTCAGATAGTCCACGTCGTTTGTACATTACGCCCTTGTATAGATTGAAGTCCATGCCTCCAAAATGAACTGACTCTAGCTATACTTTAAAATAGAGGTACTCCTAACGCCTCCTCGCTATGCACTAGCGTTGCACCGTCTGATTGCCTGAAATAGTTGCCCACAACGTGGGTCAGTACTCAACTTGTACTGGTGAGTGGGATGAACCCACTCGACTAAATCGACACTAGCTTGTTAGGGGCGAGCATGCATTAAGATATCTTCTATAAGAAAGCAAGTAAAATCAATTCATATCAGTTGCATGTTTTAATAGGAATAAAAATAGCATCGAATCCAACCAGTACACCGATTGCTTACTCAATCGATGCACGCCTTCCCTGCAATGAAACACAAGTATACTTACCATCTGCACAAGATAATAATTAGCATATGTTCTATTCTTTGCGGTCATTGGTGTGATCGACACCTTAGGAACATATTTTCAAGCATTAGCGGCGCGCCCTATCAGCCCGGGTAGCAAGCCCTGCTGGAGGTCCCGCTATGCATCGTGACTAGCACGAATCGAATATTTCCCTCCGGATCGATACGGTTCCAGTGCCCCAGAAAGCCGTTTCGAGGAAATGCCAAACCTTGTGCACAAGTTGTCCCAGACGATGCAAATGCATGAATAATTTATATCTCATACAATGCATCGAAACAAACAGAAGAAGTAAATCAGCAACATATATATCTCATGCAACAATTCATATTTTCTCAAGCGGTGTTCCGATTTTGGTACCCCATGGGTCCAAACTCTATCCAAGGCACCAGGCCACCACCAACGACCAACTTTCCTTTCATTATACCCAAGTTATAATGTGTGCAAGCATATAATAAAAATAGTTTACAATTCCCATGTTCCTTTTTTAGTGGCTGGCATGTCCTGTGGCTAAGGATTTTCTAGGCGTCCAACCGGGCATCATCGAGTAAACGTTTAAAACTTAGAGATGTTGGCATAAAAAAGTAGGAAAGAAGGGACCAAACCACTCACTGATTAAGAAAAAAGAGGCTAAAACTAGGAATTCCGCCTAGCGACGATCAAACATCAGTTACGCGGACCTGAAACAGCACAAGCACCGAGTTAGAATTTTTACCTATCCTTCCTTGCCGAACTCCCCAAAATCTAATCTCCAAACGATAAAACCAGCAGCGAAAACCAAGCAAATCGAAAGCAACACCAAATCAAAACCTCAAGCGGCAATCAAGAAAACCAAGCAACCAAAACACGAAAACTATTGGACTCATTTCAATAGAGACCTTTCCATGAGTTGGAAATGATTATCGCATTTCGTCCATGGCAAGAAGATGCCGAGATCTAAGTTACGACTCAGAAGGACTAGCCACAAGCCCAATTACATAGTGCTCGTCCCGGTAGGATCGGGATTTGAGGCACTATATCGGGGGCGCAACGCCCTCGACCTATTCTTGAACTTTAAATAGTGGATATTCTTACTATTTTATTTATATTTGAAAAAGTATTACAAGTGACGTATAGCCAAGATTACAAGTCGCTCAAGCCTCCCTCTCTCTTTTTCTGAAACTGTAACGCCCCACAACCGCTCGGAGCGTTACGCTGAGTCAGATTGAATAAATCAAATGCTGGTCATATTTGAATTATTGGATTTTAGGAAGAAGGATTGATTGAGTTGGTTTCAATGTGCAGATGGCTAGCGGGTTCGATGAAAATCAGGTGTTCGTTCAGAACAATACTGAATAGCTGGATGGAAGCGATAATACCGTCTTCCTTAGTCCGATCTGTCGGATGATTCGGAGAGCACGACCTGCTCGTACGGTCATACCAGTTGAGTAGATCGCGCTTGCATCGGACCACGGGTTCAAGGGATTGGCCGTATCGGCAGGACAGGATGCCTAACGGGATCAAACATTGTGAGTGGGCTCTTTCCCTTCTCCTCTACTCCTTCATGCCTAATAATATAGAAAACACATAAAAGGCTTGAACACTTGGGCTGAAATATTAGGATTTTACTACACTGAGGCGTGCATAGAGTGTACGTCATTGGCTTGGATATAATTGTGGCTTGAAATAGTTTACGCGTTGGATAGTTGGAGCGATAGTTGGATTATTACATTTGAGGCAGTCGATTGGATAATTGGGATTATGCTTGGACGGTTGGAATGATACAATGAGGCAATCGAGAATATCGGGAATTCGGGTGAGCGAGCGTGCATCCGTGCACAAGTATTACTTGGTCGCTTTGTCTTGCAAAGCGAGCAGTTGTGGTGTAAAACCAAACAACTGCATCGACGAGGGTGTTGTGCCGCTTGATGGGACATCGTGCCACGAATGGGGCATTGTGCCACTGAAACGACATTGGGCCATGGAATTGCTTTGAGCATGGGTGTTGCACTAAATTTAAAATACAATACTGAGAAGCGGCATTGTGAATATAGGCATAACTTGGGCACAACTTGAGAGATTGTGCCTATGGGTATTTTGGTGCCTTGGGCTATATGTTGAGGTCGAGATTTGGATTCCTTGGTTGGATATGTTGGAAGAATAGTTATGGATGCTTCGGTTGGATATCTGTTGAACGAGTCTAGGATTGCTTGGTGGGGCGAGAATGTTCGATCCTCTCATCATACTTACTTGTGTCTGCATGTCACGGACGACTTGTGCACAAGTCTTGGCATTTTCTCGAAACGGCTTTCCGGGGCACTGGAACCGTATCAATCCGGAGGGAAATATTTGATTCGTGCTAGTCACGATGCATTGCGGGACCTTCAGCGGGGTTTGATTTTTGGGCTGATAGGGCACACCGTAATGCTTGAGATATGTCCTGTATGGCTTAGCCAGTGACTTCATATAGCTTAAGAGTTGGCTTGCTTTTCTTTTGTTGGTTTGGCTTTCGTGTAGGCGCGGCCACCTTGCCTCGGCAAGAGTGTGCACTCGAGATTGGGATATAAACTTTGGTTGAGGATGGATATTTGAGGCTTGGGAATGGTTCGATATGTTATCGTGCGAACGATGGCATTGAGTAGGACGGGTTGTATGCTAGAATCCTTCGAGTCGGTTATATAAATGCTTGTTGTTTGGTTTGAGATTGAATGCTTGCATGCGTAAACTGCTTTACAGCTTTTCTTAACATGTCATTCATATGCCATGAAACGAATCTAGGATTCAACTAGAAAGATCACCATATAACTGTTTGCATTCACTATTTTACTTAGTGTCGGCTTAGATGAGTGGGTTACCCCGCTCACCAGTACGACTGTGTACTGACCCACGTTTGTGAGCAATATTTCAGGTACGCAGGCGTAGTGGCACTGCTTGGATATACGGGACAAGATGTGTGAACTGTAAGTACCTTTGTGGGCTAGAGAAAGAGCAAGAGTATTTCATCATCTCTGTGGCATCGCCTTTGTGGCATTGCCTTCGGGGCATTTTATTTGGACCCTATCGAGAGCTTCGCTGCGTATTACTCTGATGTGTGCTTGGTACACAAAATGACTTCCGCTGTAACTTGGTTGTTTCGATGATAACTTTGGTGTTTAACAATATCGCCTTGTACGAGCGCAACTCCAGGCTCGTACGGCATCACGTCCCGAAGAGAACGATTGTCCGGCGGGAGAGCTGCAACGTGGTGATTCACATTTAGCAGGGACTATTGAACTTGCGGTAGTTTGGGGCATCACAGATTGGTATCAGAGCACCTAGTTCATTTCTTCGGACTTGGTCCTTCGTTTCATCACAAACTCTAAATAGCTTCCGCGTGTCGTCTAGCTCTTGACTCTACTCAGTGCCGCATCGGATGTTTCATGCAATAAGTCTATATATTACTGGTTGTGGCTGCATATTATTTTTGGTTACGTTGCTTGGTTGATTTTCGTAGGATCTTTTAGCCTCGTTAGGCATTGTTGCATTCGTGCAACAAGTTGGGTGGCGTTGTTGCATTTATGCAACGAGTTGAGAGCTTTCGTTGGGTTTTGTTGGGTTGGCTTGGCTTATCGTTCAGGGAGATTCTGATTGCCTCAATGGATCAGTTGGTTGGCATATGAGATTTAGTAATGCGGTATGTTGTGAGTAGAAACATTCGATGAGAATGGATCGTTGCACGAGTTGCTCGTCTAGCGACTGTGTTGGATAAAAGTTAAAATTTTGGCTGTGGCACATCGGTTGAGCAGGTTTGAGTTTGGCTTAGGAATATCAAAAATAGCGTTGCACGAGTTGCTCATATAATAAATGTATGGAAACATTGGATATTGGGTTGGACTATTCGGAAGAGAGCTCGATGCACGGGATTGCTCGTGTTGCGAAAGTATCAGACGGTTTGAGAATAGTTGAAGTAATCGAGAATGGGATATAGCACGAGTTGCATCGCGGGATTGATGGAAATAGTTGGATAATTCAAGCATTGCCTGAGTTTTGTGTCAAACTCGAATTGGAAAAGGCATGATCACACATAAGGGATGGTTCGAACAGATTTTGGATAAGTGCAAGAAATTGTAATGCGAGTAGCGACTTGATTCAGAGTGGTATATGGGATACCACATATTGAGCAAGGCATTGAAAATATTTTGGTTGGACATCAATAGGAATTGCCTGAACGGACTCGGGTAACGAAAATACAAGTTGGTTGGTGCAAATCGGCCGAGTTGGAAAGAATGAAAATAAAGCAAGTGAATATTGAGTTGAGCATATCGAGAACAGACCCTTGCAAATGGAAGTATCGTTGGACTTGAAAGATGGACGAGATTGGAACGAACAGTTGGGTTACGCTTGAGCGAAACGACGGGTTAATCGGAGGATAGCGAGCACGGACTACAATTTTGGGCAACACATTTGAGCTGTTTGTTGAGTAATAAAACACGATTTGGTTTGGTGGGACAATGCGATGGATTCACACAAACTTGAAAGATTATGGATATTGCTGCTCGAGAAGTCGACTCAGGTTTAGCAAAAATGAAATTTTAGGCAAAATGGTGCAACAATGGTAGACAGATTCTCCGGAAGACGTGGACGAATTATGGCAATAACGGAAGGCAAAAGATTATGGCGGACATACTTTTAAAGATAGCTAAATGTGGGAGCAACGTCGGAACGAATCACTGTGCTGCTCAAGTAAGTTGAAAATGCAATATGGATTACGACAAACGGATAAGAATTTGAGCAAGTCTTGAGTTTTAAGAATTATTGCAATTGGTAGTGCGAGAAGACGAACGTGGCAATTCAGAAAGTTAATGGATTCAGGGCAGAACGACGGATTGATGAAAGACAGTTTCAACGAGCGCATTTCTCGGATTCGAAAGATCACTCAGATGAAATGGTTGGATTTTGATTCAGATTTGCAGATGAGATATAGCATGGTTTATAGTAACTGTCCATCGTGATGACTTACAATTATCGAGCGTAGCTTCGGGACAGCTGACCCTAGCGACTTGTCCGCTGAATCGAAAATGAATATGGTAGACCCATAGAACGACCCTTGAGGCGACATATTTGGGAATGCGTCGAGGGCAAATGTGAGCGATTAGATTTGGCTTATCGACTGAGTATTGGATTTGAGAGACCCTTGGGATAGTCTTCAGCTGAAGATGTAGCCGGAAGATCGGAGCGATGGTGGAAGTAGCCTAGTCAACTGATGAGATTCAGAGTCACAGATTTTTATCGATGACATCCCCTCTGACTCATCGTGCCCTGGAAGGGAATACCATTCATATGAATTGACGACTGTGAAACTAGCTCGTGAAGTTAACGCAGCGGCTCGTTCGAATCAAATTCTTGCGAATACTGGAAGGGACAGACGTGCCTCAGATTTACAAGATGTCTCAGAACTTAGTCTGGGAAGCGTGCTCGTTCAAAAGGCAAAGGTGATATCCTATGCTTTGAGGCAGTGGAAGCAGTATGAAGAACTATTCCATGCGCACCCTAGGAATTGTGGCGAGTGTGTCCACGTTGAAATCGTGGCGACACTATCCCTTTGGCATGGCGGCGAGATCTTCGTGGATCACACGAACCTCAATATAGATGTTCACCCAGCGAGGTATTGAGATGGCAGCATGTGTTGGACTGAGCTGATCTAAGCAAAGTTGATATTTGGGTAAGGCGCCTAGCTTGGGTAGTATCAGTTGAGATAATCGTTCGGTGCACGAGAAATATTTAGAAATGTTGCTAGTACGGATTTCATAAATAGTTAGAACACGAACGGATTGCGTCGGTGGAAAATCTGCATAATTGAGAATAGTGCTCAATCGAATATGTTGAAATGGAAATCATGATTTGGTTCAATTGGAAGTAAAGCAAATGGATACCTCGAACATAAAGATACCCTTGTAACTTGTTCAAATTTGCTATCGCAAAGCTCGGCTGAAATGCATGTATTTTAGGGACGTCTTAAATATATGTACGATCCAAAACTAAGCGATACGAGAAATTCGTATTGAGCTGCAAGGAGAACGTGGGAATTCGTAAAATTTGTACGAGCGTTCAGCAGAACGAGATGCTGAGTCAAAAATCGTGAATATGAGAGTCGCATAGAGCAGAGTTATGAAATTGGATTGTGGTATACTAGTAAGGAATGAGTACCAGCACGGTTCATGGACGAACCTGATTCTAAGTGGTATATTATGTAACGTCCCACAACCGCTCAGAGCGTTACGTTGAGTCGGATTGAATAAATCAAATGTTGGTCACATTTGAATTATTGGATTTTGGGAAGAAGGATTGATTGAGTTAGTTTCAATGTGCAGATGGCTAGCGGGTTCGATAGAAATTAGGTATTCGTTCAGAACAGTACTGAATAGCTGGATGGGAGCGATAATGCCATCTTCCTTAGTCCGATCGGTCGGATGATTCAGAGAGCACAGCCTGCTCGCACGGTCATACCAGTTGAGTAGATCGCGCTTGCATCGAACCACAGGTTCAAGGGATTGGCCATATCGGCAGGACATGATGCCTAATGGGATCAAACATTGTGAGTGGGCTCTTTTCCTTCTCCTCTACTCCTTCATGCCTAATAATATAGAAAACACGTAAAAGGCTTGAACACTTGGGCTGAAATATTGGGATTTCACTACATAGAGGCGTGCATAGAGTGTACGTCGTTGGCTTGGATAGGATTGTGGCTTAAAATGGTTTACGCGTTGGATAGTTGGAGCGATAGTTGGATTATTATATTTGAGGCAGTCGGTTGGATAATTGGGATTATGCTTGGACGGTTGGAATGATACAATGAGGCAATCGAAAATATCGGGAATTCAGGTGAGCGAGCGTGCATCCGTGCACGAGTATCACTTGGTCGCTTTGTCTTGCAAAGCGAGCAGTTGTGGTTCGAAACCGAACAATTGCATCGGCGAGGGTGTTATGCCGCTTGATGGGGCATCGTGCCATGAATGGGGCATTGTGCCACTGAAATGGCATTGGGCCATGGGATTGCTTTGAGCATGGGTGTTGCACCAAATTTAAAATACAATGCTGAGAAGCGACATTGTGAATATGGGCATAACTTGGGCACAACTTGAGAGATTGTGCCTATGGGTATTTTGGTGCCTTGGGCTATATGTTGAGGTCGAGATTTGGATTCCTTGGTTGGATATGTTGGAAGAATGGTTATGGATGCTTCGGTTGGATATCGATTGAACGAGTCTAGGATTGCTTAGTGGGGCGAGAATGTTCGATCCTCTCGTCTTACTTACTTGTGTCTGCATGTCACGGACGACTTGTGCACAAGTCTTGGCATTTTCTCGAAACGGCTTTCTGGGGCACTGGAACCGTATCGATCCGGAGGGAAATATTTGATTCGTGCTAGTCACGATGCATTGCGGGACCTTCAGCGGGGTTTAATTTTCGGGCTGATAGGGCACGCCGTAATACTTGAGATATGTCCTGTATGGCTTAGCCAGTGACTTCATAAAGCTTAAGAGTTGGCTTGCTTTTCTTTTGTTGGTTTGGCTTTCGTGTAGGCGCGGCCACCTTGCCTCGGCAAGAGTGTGCACTCGAGATTGGGATATAAACTTTGGTTGAGGATGGATATTTGAGGCTTGGGAATGGTTCGATATGTTATCGTGCGAACGATGGCATTGAGT
Source organism: Iris macrosiphon (assembly GCA_036927795.1). Taxonomy (NCBI): domain Eukaryota; kingdom Viridiplantae; phylum Streptophyta; class Magnoliopsida; order Asparagales; family Iridaceae; genus Iris; species Iris macrosiphon. The sequence goes on from JAYESA010000005.1 coordinate 294,259,055, forward strand.
AGGACGAGTTGTATGCTAGAATCCTTCGGGTCGGTTATATAAATGCTTGTCGTTTGGTTTGAGATTGAATACTTGCATGCGTAAACTGCTTTACAGCTTTCCTTAACATGTTATCCATATGCCATGAAACGAATCTAGGATTCAACTAGAAAGATCACCATATAACTGTTTGCATTCACTATTTTACTTAGTATCGGCTTAGGCGAGTGGGTTACTCCGCTCACCAGTACGGCTGTGTACTGACCCACGTTTGTGGACAATATTTCAGGTATGCAGTCATAGTGGCGCTGCTTGGATATACGGGACAAGATGTGTGAACTGTAAGTACCTTTGTGGGCTAGAGAAAGAGCAAGAGTATTTCATCGTCTCCGTAGTATCGCCTTTGTGGCATTACCTTCGGGACATTTTATTTGGACCCTATCGAGAGCTTCGCTGCGTATTACTCTGATGTGTGCTTGGTACACAAAACGAATTCTACTGTAACTTGGTTGTTTCGATGATAACTTTGGTGTTTAACAACATCGCCTTGTACGAGCGCAACTCCAGGCTCGTACGGCATCACGTCCCGAAGAGAACGATTGTCCCACGGGAGAGCTGCAATGTGGTGATTCACGTCTAGCAGGGACTATTGAACTTGCGGGAGTTTGGGGCGTGACAGAAATAGTAAAAGCGTACAAAGTGGCTACATTTGTGGAATGATGTATAGGCGATATTCCAAGATTATGTCCTGTATAAGTGCTTCAATTCCGAATGTAGCGCTTCAAGGCTCCAGAGTGAACTCCACGCCTTAGCACTCACGAAGGGGGTATCCGCACTGAACGAGATTCTTCTGCACCCTGCAAGCAATCTGGTGGGTTATCATTACATGAATGCACTAGTGGTTTGCTTAGCCAGCACACTTAAAATATAGACGATACATGAGCCAATGCACATGTGGACCAATATGAATGTAGTGTAATAGTGCACATGGGTGCACATGAGATGTAGAAATTTATTCCTATTGGTCCACATATACATGGCTCATATAGGAATATGAGCATATGGCTCATATCCCGTTATATATATATATATATATATATATATATATATATATATATATATATATATATATATATATATATATATATATATATATATATATATATATATATATATATATATGGGTAAACGAAATATGAGCCATAGTGCTCATTTTTCTAAATGAACCATGCACATGTAGACCAATAGGAATAAAGTGTACTAGTGCACATGGGATGTATGAATCCATTCCTATTGGTCCACATGCACATGTCTTATTTAGAAAAATGAACACTATAGCTCATATCCCGTTTACCATATATATATATATATATATATGGTTAACAGGATATGAGCTATATTGCTCATATTCCCACACGAGCCATGCACATGTGGACCAATAGGAATAGACTTTCACATCCCATGTATACCCATGTGTACTAGTACACTCTATTCCTATTGGTCCATATGTACATGACTCATGTAAAAATATGAGCACTATAACTTATATTCCGTTTACTGGGATATGAGCTATAGTGCTCATATTCCTACATGAGCCATGCACATGTGGACCAATAGGAATAGACTTTCACATCCCATGTGTACCCATGTGCAATAGTACACTCTATTCCTATTGGTCCATATGTACATGAATCATGTAAAAATATGAGCACTATAACTTATATTCCGTTTACCCATATATATATATATATATATATATATATATATATATATATATATATATATATATATATATATATATATAACGAGATATGAGCCATATTGTTTATTTTTTAAAATGAATCATGCACATGTGTACCAATAGAAATAGAATGTACTAGTGCACATGGATGCACGTGAGATGTATGAATATATTCATATTGGTCCACATGAGCATTACTCATTTAGAAAAATGAGCATTATAGCTCATATCTCGTTTACCCATACAATTCTTCTTTGACACCTGCGGGTGCACAGTCCGTATACCCGCGTGGCCGAGGAAGGCGGAGTGGTAGAGGTGGAGGAGGCTGAGCGGTAGGAGGAGGTGGAGGGAGGCATCGACGGAGGAGGGCAGAGGCAGTAGGGGGACGACGTCGGCCTAGAGGGAAAAAAAAGGTGGCAACGGAGCAAGAGGAGAGGAAGAAAGACGGTAGCAGAAAAAGAGGGACGACACTCTTCCTCGGCCCCGTGGATGCACCCGCTGTGCATCCGCGGGTGCCATATATCATTTTCGTTACCCCTCTCTCTCTCTCTCTATATATATATTTTTTTTCCAGCAATGGAGAGCAAATCCGTTTGAAGCAACGGCTGGCGCAGCTCTTCCACGCCTCCGTCTTCCTCCGCTCCTCGTGCAACTACTCCGCCGCCACCACCACCAGCTCCAGCAGCATCTTCAGCTCCTCCGCTGTCGGCTCCGCCAGAAGCAGGCGCAGCATTTTCACCCACATGGCCGTCGAGTCCGTCTTCCTCTCCCTTTGGCCTACGAGAACCTCTTTCGGAAAGAGATCTCGTGAAGAAGAAGAAGAAGAAAAAGAAGAGGAGAGTGAGAGACAACGGAGGGCTCTACGAGACGGGAGGAGAGGAAGAAGGGATGACATGTCCTCCGGCTTCGCCTTCGTCTCCGAAGAAGAAGAACGTCAGGAGCAAGAAGAAGCTCTTGTCGAACGGCTACGGGTTCAGCAGCTCCTCCTCCGATGAAGGGTTCGAGTTCAGCAGCGAAGGAGAGCTGCAGAGCAACATCGACGCCGGCGAGGACACCGAGACCTTCTTCTCAGACTCCTCCGAGTTCTACAGTAATAGTAAGAAGGAGAAGGAGAAGAAGAAGGAAGAATGTGGAATAGCGAAGAGCAGCGGCATTCCGGTGACTAAGAGGTCGAAGGACCCCTACGTTGACTTCCGCGACTCGATGGTGGAGATGATTGTGGAGAGGCAGATATTCGACACGAAAGGTCTCGAGAAGCTCCTGCACTCCTTCCTCTCCCTCAATTCTGCACACCATCACCCGGTCATCCTCCGGGCTTTCGTCGACATATTCCGAGTCCTCTTGCTCGAGTAGATCAGTTGTATGAATGTTTGGTGTTTCTTCTTTTAATTAGTACCAAATTTCCTACTCGGTGTCCTAAATAATTATTTGTTGTGTTCTTGAGTTGATCTTTTAATGCTAATCACTTACTTAATTTGAAAGAGTATTTATACTTTGGATCTCATATAAGTTTCAAAATTTATGTTTGAGTCTCCATAATATACATAATTAGTATTTAAATCTCCAAAATATTATCAAAAAATAATTAGTGACACTTTTGACACACTTTTGAGACATTAGTGACACTTTTGAGACACAAATATTAATTATGTATATTACGGAGATCTAAACACAAAATTTAAAAACTTACCTCAGATCCAAAGTCTAAATATTCCTAATTTTAATTGTCTTTTCTAACCTATGTTATACGAATTAAAGACACATTAGACACATATTTTCAAATGTATACAAATAATAGTTATGATATAGATCATATTTATTTGTGGCGTCCATATATCATAGTCCTCAAACTCTTTTTTTTCTCTTAATCATATTTGCAACTTTGATATTTTTGTTAATATTTCAGACGTAGTCTTCGGGGTACACCTCCTCGTTCGCGGTAACAGCGTCAGGTCCCGGTCCGTACGTCTGCTCGTACTCCTGTTCATCTAAGTCTGGAAAGAAACCATATCCTTAGAGGAACGTAACAAGATACATAGAAATATGCCACTAATGATATAAAATACTACAATAAATAAGGGGTGTACCAAACTAAGTGTAAATGCAAATGAGAAAATCGTTCGTCCGTATGGGGCTCTCCGAATCTGAGATCCTCTCGCAGTGACGCTCGTCCGAGTTGTCTCACTGTCAACATCAATATACCAATAACAGCCCCTACGTCTAGTAACTGTCCTCCCCACCCAATGAATCTAGAACGGGTCGAATCCTCGCCATGTTCAATCTCTAATGTGAAGTCCAACATATATCAAGAATAAAAATATATAGTATGCACTAAGCCGTCACACGTCTAGAATGTACTGATGATCAGTCGAGTACGGGGGTTACATGTCCATTATCTTTGTAACATCTCTCCGTGTCCAAGTAAGTGTCGGGATCCTGCGGGATATTGGTGTATCCCTAGAACAGTAAGAAAATGACTCTAAATATCTAGGTTGCAAAAGCAACTAACCAACACACACCGTTAGTTGCACCCAGAGTCACGTTCGGACACGCAGATAAAATATAATAATAAAAGTAGCAGAACAGGAACTGAAATTTGAAATAGAAATATAACACAGTAGTAAGGTATACTTGTCTGGATCCGAAAGCTGAGAACGTGAAATTTATACCGCGTCCGAGTACAAAGGGTCCAAAAAACCTAGAGAATAATTTAAAAATTTATTAATTAGAGTTATTTATCTAACTTGTATAAATTATATTTAAATATATATGTATACTCTAGCGCCTAAACCATAGATTATAGAGCTCATATCTATATACTATATTTTTATCTAGCTGGCAGTGTAGGCATTCACCTAATCCTTTTTATCAACAACTTTAGCTAATATCCAAAAGTCCCTACTAATTTAGTGTCCACTTCTCCTTTTTCATTATAAATCATTTCTTAACAACGCAACCATAGTGCAGACCCACACAACTATTTTCCGTGTACAAAGTTTAGTAGCCGAATACTCCATACCAATTCTGCTTGGGGAAGAAAAACACACACACACACACACACACACACACACATATATATATATATATATATATATGAACCATATGTTCATATTCTTACATAAACCAATGCACATGTTGACCAATAGAAATAGAATATACTAGTGCACATGATTACACATGGGATGTAGAAATCTATTTCTATTAGTCCATATGTACATGATTCATATAAAAATATAAGTCTATGACTCATATCCCGTTATATATATATATGAAACAACTGTCAATTTCTTTATTAAATCTGCACATTCAGTCATATAACTGACAGTTCTTCATTGATCACACTCACATGTATATTGGTTTTCACACATACTATACTTCAGCTTTTATACCACTAGTATATACCCACGTGCGTTGCACGTATTTCATATTACTTAAAAAAAATAGTTTATTAAAAGAGCAACCGACAATTTCTTAATTTTATTATAGGTGGAAATATAATAGGCAGGAGCATGAAAGTTGGGAGAAATTAAATGACGGGAATATAAAAGGTTTCTCTTATCTTTTGGATTCATGTGCCTACTTTGCATGCATACTTTATTAACTTTTGTTTTATTCTCCAAACTACCTACTTTGCATGCATGCATATCTTTGTTTTATTAACTATCATTTTCCAAGTTTCCTCATGCATTCATACTGTCACGACCCGCACTCAAAATTTGGGCATGAGTCGTGGGTACTTCCAGCCTACGCCGCAGCATCGACGGTAGAACGCTGTCTAGGTCTCAATATATATATATATATATATATATATATATATATATATATATATATATATATATATATATATATATATATATATATATATATATATATATATATCCTGTCAATAGTCTCAACTCCGTACGGAGGACAAAGATAATAATCCACAGTTTTATAAATATACTCAATCACGAGCTATATGAAATAAATGGGCACGATGAGAATGGAAAAAACGAAGAGTTCTAACATAAACCAAACACAAATAAGTACAACACAAATCCTGAGTCTAGATGATCTCACAAAAGTCACAAAAATAATAATAATACAACACAGACTCAGTTCTAAATACAATAATACAGGAAAGGTAATCTAAGTGCAGGCAGGTAGGATCTCCTCTAGGATAGGCAACTCCTCTGGGATTTCCGGAGTGAAATCTCCCTCTAGTCCTGGACCGTAATGGGTGGGGCAAAAGTTCTCCAGGTCCTCTGAAAAATGTTATCCAGTCAGGATTAGAGCGAAGCACAAACACTAACAGCAGTTTCATTTAAGTTGACAAAAACTATAAACAGTGTAAGAAATACAAGATGAGAATAAATGCTGGAAATATAAAGTACTGGAGAAATGAAATAGGCAATAGAGTATCTAGCAATGAACAATAAACAGTGAATGCTAGAACAAGTGAATCTGAAATAAAGAATAGATATCTAGCTAAGTGTTTGAAATATCAGTTTATTATGTGATCGACTTGGGACTAGATCAGGCTGGTTATATATGATTAGCTATGATTCTTGTAGGTCTGGCTAACCATATGGTTAGCTATGATGCATGTAGTGGTCAGGCTAATCATATATAACAGTTATGAAGCATGTAAATGGTCAGGCCGCACCCAACGTGAGAAGTGGGGTGAGCTATGATGCATGTAGAGTTTGAATATGATCACATAATCTACTAATAGTTCCCCATCCCCAGCTAGCACGATGGATTCCAATCACGACTCCTCATGATAGGGATCTAGGGTGCTAACTCGTGTATCCATAGTGTCGGAATCAAGTATGTAATACAACTAAATTTATAGAAGTAATCAACAAAACAAAAACTGTCAGAGAATGTACTCGCCTGTGGTCCCGATGAGTATGTGAGGATCGATGTCCAAAATGGAGTCACAAAGACCTAATTGTGGAATATAAATGTCAGATACTGAATTTAGGAAATAACATGTTAACTAATTAAGAAATGAGGCTTCTAGGTCATGGCTCAGGCTATACTAGGTTATCCAGGTCTACTAGTCCATTTATATACCATAATAGTCCATATTGGACAAAACCTAACTAGACTAGTCACTACTAGCTATACTAGACATTAGTACATAACTATCTATATGGTATTACATAATACTTATATAGCTTACAGTTAATAACACTACCTAATACCAACTCAAGGACCAATACTAATCATATCAATACTTTGATATCAACTAACTACTTACTAATACTAAATATAACTAGCAAGTGCTATTTAAACAATACGATACTAACTAAGCTAATTTCTTAACTCTAAGGCAAGCATATAGCTACAGGTAGGATCACATAGCCTAACCTCTGGGACACATTGAGACACAGATACTCTACTCTGCACCTACACAGGAACTCACACACACTCAGGTATACTGCACATAGAATTAAACACTGAACACACTTACCCCAACTCCACACTGATATATTAGGTTCTCACAGTCACTCTCACACACATAGGTAAGTCACACTAGATACACACTGCTCCCTCTCACTCACTCACTGAATATGGGTACACACAGATCCTACATACATAATTCCTCTCTGCACACTGATACCTGGACACAGGTTCACACAAATACCTGGACACAAGTTCACACACAGGTAAACTGCATACTGCTCTCTCTCTTCTCACAGAATTCACTCACTCACACAGGGTTTTGCACAGCTGCACACAATAGAATACACATAGGTTCTGAGTTCTATGGTACACACACACACACACAGTTTGGTTCCTCATTCCCAGCCTACACAGAACTCACTACACACTATACTCACAGACACTCTAACACACACACAGGTAGACACAATTGAATAAACACTGAGAATTCAACTCTGCACACAAGTTCTTACTGATCTTAGGGATACACAGGCACTTAAGCTCACTCACACACACACAGTTTGTTAGGATACTGAAACTCTGAACTCACACAGCTCACTAGTTACACACTGGTTATCTTACTGAACTTTATTACTAAGGGATACACCCAACACTACAGAACTATACAAAGGAACTCTCTATACACACTACTAACTTAACTACACAATACACCCTTAGATATTGGAATACCCAGCTACTCACAGCACCTACAGAACTTACTGAAACAATCCCTCTGCCCCTCAGTCACATTAGAACTACACACTGAAATCAGGAACTCACACAGGGTCTGAGGCACTCTCACTGAAATAGCAAATACCTACACACAGTGAGGAGGCACAAGTTCACTGATACATTAGATACATAATCACCCACTGCTCAACACACAGGTTCTAACTCACACTAATGCCCGACTGTGCACACAGTGTACTCCACCGTGTCTAACATCCCAAGACACGGGGACACAAGACCCACACTACATTAACACACAGCACAGAAAAATCCCCCAAATCAAAACCCTGAAATCGAAATATACTCTCATACGTAGGAGGTGAAATCAGCCTACACTCAAACCCCTAGGGTTAGGGTTCCTGAAAATTGGGGGAAAAACACCCGTAGGTCACCAAAACCTAATTCGACCTAGGTTTTCACATAGAGTCTCCTAGAATTCGTAATCCATACAGCAAGGGGTTTCCTAATGGCCAACTACAACAGAAAAACAGAAATTAACAGGATTAAAATCGAATTTTACCTATTGGAAGATGGTTTCCCAATGAAGGTTCTCCTTCCCCAAGGCTTCTTGACCCAAACTCCTTGTTTTTCCTTTGTTGGAGGAAGATGGAATCCCTAGGTCTGGATTCCGAATTTGGGGGTGGGGGAAATGGTTTTCAAAGGGAGGTTAGGATTTTCTTTCTTTCTTCATGAAGAATGGTTGAGGGAGGCTCCCCTTTATAATAAAGGCTAGGTTTAGGGTTCCTAATGCAAGGGTTAAACTAATCCTCCATGTTAAGTCATGAAGAAAATAGTTAACTAGGGTTTAGTCATCTCTAGGGTTCTAACTTCCTAATTAAAAAATGTAAATTAGGGTTTAGTCAACAGGGTTAGACCTAAAGAGTTTCTAGGGTTTAACCTAAAACCAAACATCAAGAACAACATATAATTAATTTATAAAACTCAGCATATTAATTAAATACATAATTAAATCAAATAGGAAAATTACACTAATGTCCTAATCTGGAAATGTGGTAGTGACACATACATACATTTAATACGTATTTAATTATTGTTTTTAATTACTCAGATATCCTTATCAACGTTAATACATATTGAAATGTAATGAAGAATATTTTTGGAACAAAATTTTTTTACGGTGAAGCCTAGTTTTGACATTATATAGTAAAATATATAATACCCACAAGACTTTACATGCCTTCGCACAACATGCTACACTATTCCATTATGTATGTACTATACCCAAATGACAGCAACCGACTATTCATATCCACCTTTATTTCTTCAACAACACACCCACAGAAACAACCTAAAGACTATCCCCTGCATGTACTCTTACACCAAAACACATTGTTTTCACTCCCTTCTACAACTATATCATCTTCTATGGATTTACTTCCATGCATATAAAAGAAAAGAAACCACATGCCTACAACCTCATTCCTTTCCTCAGTTCTACAACCTCATTCCTTTCCTCAGTTCACACACTACCACATCCCATATTACTATCATTCAATTTTTCTCCTTCTATAGATTTATTTCCATATATTTGTTGTATTTTAAAATTGTATCCAAAGTTGTACTTTAAACATATACATAAAATTATTATTTTTAAAATATACACACTTTTAATCACAAAATATGCATAAAATTAAATATTTACATAATTGCATAAATCTCATTCGGTTTAGACCGAAATCGAATAAATTTTTTTCAGTATTTTTAAAATTGAAACCGAATCAAATCTCTTATTCGGTTCGGTTTGATTCGATTTTCTGTCCAAAACTGTATAATGCTCACCCCTTCATAGATGTGGATTCAATTACCAGTTATTAAGCTTTCTCTATCATCATGATGAATGTGGTGTTTCAGTATAAAGTTGTTCAACATAAATGGGCAAGTGCAAGGACGAAACCAGAAACTCGAGTTTGAGTGGACTATGATGGACTAGGTATAGACTAACTAACATAAAAAATCAATATATATATATATATATATATATATATATATATATATATATATATATATATATATATATATGCAAATGATGTATAGTCTAGTGGTTAAGACTGATATATATTATCAAGGAGGTTGCGGGTTTGAACTTTCTAGGTGTCATTTATTTTTTCTTTGGAGGAATCAAGTATTGAGTTGGTGATGGGTGCAGCGCATGTGGGGTTCAAGTGCAGGTGCAAGTGCGGACCTACCGGCCGGAATATGGTGGGCCTTCGGGCAGAGTTTGTAGGCCCGAAAAGACGATTACCTCTTAAAAAAAATTATATATATATGGGGTGGACAGGAGCCCATCTAGACCTGTTAATTGGGCCTGGCTGGTCCAGCCCGGCACGAGCCATGCCAAAAAAATTGGCCCATGTTTCGGTCCGGCCCGTTTAATCGTGGGCTCGGTCCGGCCCGGTCCACTGTATTAAATTGTGCTGGTCACATATATCGGTCCATAACATACGTCCGGTCCGGCGCACCCGAAACCTATATACGAAGGGAAAAAAGGAAGACCGGTTTGTAAATGGAAGCAAGCATTAAATGGTAATGTTCTCGTGTGGTTCATTCCCGTATAGCCATACAGAAGACTGACACACACTACCTAGTGATCATTAATGTCGAGCCGTGCACAAACTTACTGCTTCCTCCCTCCCTTTCTCATTTCTATGTTGCCTTCAGAAATCATGATATGTATGCTGATTGCTGAACTAGGAAAGAAAATGTTGAAAGAATACTATTGATAGCGCACGCATTCTCAGCAAACAATTGCATGCTCTTGTTGTGTATTAACAATAGTCTAATAATAGTGCATTCTCAGCAAACAATTGCATACTCCAATAAAGTTTTAGTTATCTATCCTTTGAAATGATGTCATTTCCTTATTTACCTGTGTGGTGGGTGATAAAACAAATATATAGATATAATCAAGAAGAGCATCTTTTGGACAGGAACTAAGTGTGTGGTGGTTTTAAATGTTTGGCTAGTTTGGGTTCTGTTTCCAGATAGAAATTAGAAGGTGGTTTGGGGATTATTAATTTGAGAAATCAGAACTCAGCTTTGTGCCGGGTCATGCGTCAATCCAGATCCGATCCGAAGTTCATCGTATCGTGAGTCATATGTCGGACTGGATTCAGATTTTCATCCTTAGGCTCGACCAGACACGGTCCGCTATGATGTATGGACTTGAGAAGTTCGACCCAGATCCAGTTCGGTCCACCCAAATTCGGATCGACCCGACCCATTTCGGCCCACTTGACAGCTCTAAACCCACCTCAACCCATGTTTAGGTCCGCCCCAAGTGACAAGCATCTCCCTGCCATGTACTCAAACCAGGTTATATAACTATTACTTAAAGTACCATTACATCACCAGAACTAGAGACCAAAAACTCCCTGCCATGCACTAACCAGGTTTTAGTTGTTGCTTTAAATCTGGTCCAAAACTATTACAGATGTTTTAAAAAAAACAGTAATAAACTCTCAATCCAACAAAAAGTTATTTAAAGACTATAAACTCCTTTTAACTTCTAGCTACAATATTAAAAAACTTCATAGACTTCGCGACCCACATACTTAGTTTGAGGTTCATGCTTTCCACATACTTATGAGGTCGGTCCTGGACCCCTCGGTTAGGACAACCCTCCAGACACCTAAGTTCATACCTTTCCGTCAATATAGCTTTCGCGACCCACCTAAACTTCGCTCTATCAGTTGAACTAGCAATCCATCTCTCCGTAAATTGAACTAGCAATCCATTAGGTCCGTATTTTGAGTTCCTACTGGATAGACCTTGAGTATCTCAAGGAGAGGAACTTGGAATCCGAGCTCCAACGTCGCCATCAGAACCGAAGACTTCGACGTCGTTGTCGACCCCACTCGCTATTAATTTTTATATATCTTCTTTTGGAGTCAAGAACAATGAGCAACCAAATTTATCTATGGCTAGAACAACCCAATTTTCTGGGCCTGTCCTGTTAGCTGGGTAACTAAACCTCTAATCTAAGATTGGTTTTAGTGTCGGGCCCAGTTTGAAGAGGACCTGAATCCAGAGTTCCTGTATGTGTCCATACAAGATTGATTTAAGACGAGATGTCTACCGCCTCTTTTCTTGGTTTTGCCAGAAAATCGCTTACTTACTCGCTATCATAAGTGTCATTGCGCTCTTCAATATTTATCTGTAGGGAATATTTGAAGTGTTTGTTTAGTTGCAATTGGGATATTGCTCAATGCAACTTGTCACTGCAAGTGTACCCTCTTATCAGTGTCTTGCTATTCAGATGATAAAATATAGCTTCTGTGCATACTTGGCTTTTTGGTATATTTTAGGCCTAGGGTTTGATAGAGCACATTTTATATGCCTTGGTCTCTTCTTGCAGTTGATGCTGAACCAAAATTGGAATTGACCTAACTCAGAAAGTCTTTCATTTAGCAACAATGATCCATGCAGGTGATCCCTTTTGCGGTCTAATTAACTAAGAGCCTCAGTTGTACGTACCTCCACTTGCAGCGCCGCTATTGAAATGAATCATACACAGGACCGGCCTAGGGGTAAGTTCGAATAGGTCAGGGTCGCAGGTAACCCCTCGGATCTATACCACAACAAGGATCAAGAAACAACCAAAATAAACTTCGGCTCGGATAACCCAACCCTCCGGGCCGGCCTTGATCATACAACAAACAAGAACTTTTTTTTTTTGAGATGCCCGACGATACGTACGGGACTTTGTGTACGTTGTGTTGCATGCTATTTGGGCCCACTGTCCCACACCTCCCCCGCAGTTTGATTCCGAGATCGTCCGTCTAGCGAGAAATGATATACATCTTCTCACTAACTATAATAGCCAGTTGAGTTCGATAACAAACAAGAACTTATTATAGCAAGGAAAGAGACAGCTAGCCGTCACTTAGTGTTGGGAACAAAACGCGAAAAATGTTCCCCAAACCAGAGACTACTTGCGAGAGAACCGAGTAAAAAGTACAAACCAAAAAATACCAAACACAAATCGCAGACACAAAGATTTTTACGTGAAAAACCTAGATGAAAAAAACTATGGGACGATCGGAGTCCATGGCTGAAGAACCTCCACATGGAATAAAGAGATTACACCCTCTACAAGCTCCTCACCGATCCAACACGGATCACCGCAACTCTTTGGAACAGAAAATAGATTACAACCACGAAGAAAAAGACAATGAGAAATATCCCAAATTGATCTCCTTCTCTGAAACGGCCTTCAATCATTCTTTCTCCTCTCCAAAGTTGCAATGGCACTCTTGCCATCTTTTTTTCCTCTCTCTTTTTTCTTCCTCTCTTTTTTCTTTTTCATATTGTTGTATATTGCATGAGCCTTTATATAAATCCTTCATGAATTAGGGTTTTCATTTGAAAATCTATATATGAAAGTCCAAAATATTTATGAAAATCCAATTACATCCAATAATATATTTAATGAAAATCAAATAATAAATTAGCTTACCATAAATTAAAAATTCACTTATATGGAAAGTTAATATATGAAAGATCCAATCATAAATATATAATTAAAGTAAAAGATGAAAATCTAATATAATATTTGCTTACCATAAATGTTTCAATACACGACCCTCGATGTACTTTTTGAGCTTTTTCGACACACGGATGTCACTCGTCGCACTACGGGGTATTCTCCACACAGGTTGGGAACCCCACCTTGTAAACCCCCTGATTTTTCAGGATTTTTAAAATTTATTTTTCGTAATTTTTCTGTAATTTTCTGTAATTTTTAACTAATTAAAACTAAGGTATTTTAAATTTAAATAATTTTTAAATGATGTTAAATAATATTAAAATATTACTAAAATAATATTTTTATATGTAAAATAAAAAATTAGACATAGGATAATTTTTCGGGAATTTATTGGACCCCGGAAGCATTTTTAAAGCCCTAAAAACTAATTAATATATAAACCAAAATAAACCCTGAAATAAATCCGGTTCAATTGAACCAAACCAACCCAAACCCGACCGGTTTAACAAACCCAAACCCAACCCATAGTCTGCGGTCCGATTCGGGTCTAACTTGCGACCCGAAACCCGCATACCCGACCCGCTTCATGTTTTAGTGGATCGGGCCGGATCCGCCGCCCGACCCGACCCGCTTCATCCCGACCCGGCTGCTACAGTGCGACCCCAATCTCCCCCGACCGCTTCAGCTCCCCGCCGCATAACTAACGGCACGGCTCCGCCTGCCGGCCGCTCGCCTCCGCCGCGTAACCGCCTAGCTCCACCTCTTCCCCTCCCCGCACCGGTCGTCCCTCCGCCTCCCTCTCCGCCTATAAAATCCCTTTCCTCCGCCAGACCTCAGCCCTAGTTCCGCCCCGCTCCGCCGTCGTCATCCCCTCGACCGACGAGCTCCCAGCCCCGGCCATCCCCTCCCCACGAGCTCCGTCTCCCTCCTCAGCCAGCAGCGCCCCGCCACCAGCGTCCGGCCGCCTCGACCCGCAGCTGCTCTCCCTAGCGCAGCCCGACCTCGCCGCAGCAGCTCCGGCATAGCAGCCTCCGTCCAGAGCCGCCCCCGGCCAGCAGCGCCTCAGCCCGACCCAGCCCCATCGAGCAGCCGTCAGCGCAACGCCCCTCCAGCGAGTCTCCAGCGAGTGTACAGAACCGAAACCCTAACTCGGACACAGCCCGGACACAGCACAGTGTCTCGTGTCGACTCACGGACACGGGAAATCCTGTTCCACAGAGCCCTGTTCAGGTAACCCGTTCTCTCTCCTCGCTGTCCCATTTTTAGTTCTGTCTGTTGTGACACGTAGACTGCGTAACCCTCTCGATGTCCGTGCAACCCGCTCGGTGCGTCGCGTCCTGTGGCGATCGCGAACCGCGATCCAAAAACAGGAAAACAATACCCTATTTTTTCCCGGAACTGAGTACGCTCCGCCAAACGGGATGACTTGGTCTCATGCGGTCTTCACCAAAGCGTGCGCGCCGTTCATACGGACGTGCGGGATTTCGCAGAAGTTGATTTGGATGTGCGTGCACACCGAAATCAACGCGTATCCGCCGATAACGTCCCGTATCCGTCCGTTCTGGAACACGTTGTAACTTTGTGTACACGCGTCGGATCGAAACGAAACTTACGCCATCGGACTCGTAGCAATACGCTGGTCCTGTGACCCAAGTTTGGTTCAATTCTGAGAACGTTGACAAAATCGCGTATCGTGGGCCCCACGGCTCCACTTGACGGACGATTTTGTGATCGGCTCATCGGAATCCAATTCTGGAAGTTCCGTTGGGTTCGTATCATGGTTCTGGACTTGTTGACACTAAGTTGGACGAATTTGGAGATAATTGGTTCTGACACATTTTTCGGTGCAAAGTGGTCCACATGTGGACCCCGCTTGGACTTGAAAATGTCATTTTTGCCCCTGTGTCCAAATTGGACTCAAGGACAGGCGTTTTTAGCTATTTGATATTTTTTGAATCTGATGGTGATGTTTATTTCAGCAACCGGAGCAGTACCTGCAATTCCTACTGAGGTCAGAGCTACAGTTGGAGCCAGAACCCCAGGCAAGTGTACCTTGCCAAAACTTGCAGTTCTTGTTACATATTTCTTTGTCTTATTTATATCTTGTACATGCTTAACCTAGGACCTTGTGACTTACTAAGCGTCCGATTAATAGTCGGATGCCAACACTGTACGCAGAGTTGTGTAAACGTCACAAAGAGATGGATATCGTGACCCTTTACATTCTAATGCTTGCATATTCAAGTACGTTATACCCAGGACACCTGACACTATTTATGAGACAGAATATTCCTAAAATATTCAAGGTGATTCTGTGTAGGTTGCAGGATTTATGTCGTAGACATTTTATTCATAGTTAGTATATGACTTGCTGCATTAGTTTTGATCTTACGTGACATGGACATGAGACGTGTGATTACATTGGGTGGGGAGAGACACACAGGCTACAGGCTGATTTCATATATATACTATATAGTAAATTATATAGTAAAATACATAGTAAAATATATAGTAACACTGCTACAGGCTCCCAGACACAGAGCTTGTAGTGGTCTCAGCCTGAGTTCTAGTGATGCTCTTAACTTACATTTCACATAGATGGTTATATAGTTCACCCTATTGTTTTATTTATTGCTGCTCTGCATTTATTTTGGCATGTGTTATTTTGTACCTTGCTATGTCCCCTGAGGACCTGGATCTGGATTATGTCCCCAGGGTTAGCAGAGGATATCTATCCTGAGGTGTACGGAACATGAGCACTTCTCGGAACAGTACCAGAACCTGAGGACGAGGTGATCGCTGAGGATTTTTCCTGAATATCTGCTTCTTCTATGCTCAGTCTTGCTGCTTTTAAACTCTTTTAATTCTTGTTTAAAGAACAATTGTAACAGACTTATTGTCGGGTTGTTCCCCGATTTTATTTACTTGTGACTGGATGATGTTTATTTTCTTTTGTTGATATTGCTGTATTTATTCTGTGGATGAGATTAGTAGACCCTGATTGTTGTATTACAGCTTAAGTATGCCCCAATGGATCCATTAAATTGGATTTGTCCATCGGTGTGTGCTGCTGGCCATTGCCACGTGTCTAGTCCCTCGGTATTTTGGGACTGGGGCGTGACACATCCACTCCAAAAAATCTCCCTCTTTATAACTATCTGGAGGGGGTCGTCATACCGAAGATCCGTCTGCAGTACTCAAAAGTTTTTCTTGGAAGAATCTTTGTGAACATGTCTGCTTCATTGTCATCTATATGAAACTTCTCAAGTGCCGCTTCCTTATTTTACACAACATCCCGTATCCAATGATACCAGATCTCAATGTGTTTGGACCGGCTAAGAAATATCTGGTTCTTCACAAGGTGAATAGCACTCTGACTATCGTAAAACATATGATACTGCTTTTGCTTTAGCCCAATATTCCACAATAGCTTATTCATTCACATCAACTCCTTGCAAGACTCTGCCGCCGCAATGTACTCTGCCTCTGGCATCGACATGGCAACACACTTCTACAATCGCGACTGCCACGATACTACTCTACTAGCAAACATTATCACATAGCCCAAAGTTGATCGTCTCGTGTCTACATCTCCAGCCATATCAGCGTCGATAAACCCAACTGGCTTCGGCTCGTCACCACCAAAATAAAGTCTCCAATTGGCAGTGCCCTAAAGATATCATAAAATCCACTTGACCGCACTCCAATGTACCCTTCCGGGATTGGAAGTATACCTGCTAACTGTGCCAACTGCGTGAGCGATGTCTGGCCTCGTACACACCATAGTATACATAAGACTCCCTACAGCTGAGACATATTGAACCCGCTTCATATCTTCCTTCTCGTCCTCGGTAGATGGATACTGCTCCTCAGTGAACTTACAGTGAGCCGCAATGGAGTTACTCACTTTCTTTGACCCGTTCATCCCGAAATGCTGAAGTACCCGATGAATGTACTTCTTTTGGGACAAGTGTAGCAGCTTGGACTCTCTCTCTCGGCTGATCTCCATCCAAAGAATAATCTTTGCTGTGCCCAAATCCTTCATAGAGAAGGCCACGCCCAGTTGGTGCTTTAACTCCGCTATCCTAGTGGCATTCTGACCCACCAGTAGTATATTATCAACATAGAGCAATAAAATAATGAAATCATTCTCGGCAAAGTACCTTACAAATACAAAATGGTCCGACATCGTCCGTGGGTAACCATTCTCCCCCATAAACGACTCAAACTTCCTATACCACTGCCTCGGAGCCTGCTTCAGATAATACAATCTCTTCCTCAACTGGCAGACCAAGTGTGACTTGCCCTTCTCACAGAATCCCTCTGGCTGCTCCATATACAACTCCTCCTCAAGATCACCGTAGAGGAATGCCGTCTTCACGTCCATTTGCTCGACCTCCAAGTCAAAACTGGCTGCCAATGCTAGCACCACCCGAATAGACGACTGCTTGATTAATGACGAAAAGATCTCATCATAATCTACGCCTTTTCACTGATCGTATCCTATAACGACCAGCCTCGCTTTGTATCGAGGGAGAGTAGCATCATCTGTCTGCTTCACTCTAAACACCTATCGATTCTTCAAAGTCTTCTTACCCTTTGGCAACCGCACCAAATCATAAGTAGATTTGGCCTCCAAGGAACTAATCTTCTCCTGCATGACCTCTATCCACTCTTTCCTGTGTTCGTCTTCCATAGCCTCTGCAAAACTTTCGGTTTCTCCACCGTCAGTCAGTAGCACATACTCACCCGTTGAGTATCTCGTAGATAGTCGACGCTCTCTATCGCTCCTCCTTAATGGAACCACTGGTGCTGGCTGTATACAAATAGCCTCATCCCCTTCAGGAACTACCTTATCGGCATGCTCATCCTCCTGAGGGTTACCCTGACCACCATCAGCAGACTGATGATCAAGGTTGAGAGCAACTTCATGTACTGGCTCGCCCATAACGGGATCCTCTGCGATGTCCTATGGAAACTGCTCAAAGCAAAATGACTCTAACTCAACCAATTCCTCAGCCTCAGAAGGCATCTCAGAATCCTGAGTGTTGGTTATGGTCTGATCCTCGATGAATACTACATCCCTGCTTCTGTAGATCTTTCTTTCCACTGGGTCGTAGAGTCTATGGCCAAACTTATCCCGACCGTAACCGACAAAGACGTACCACCTCGTCTTCGGCTCAAGTTTGGATCTCTCATCCTTCGGTAGATGCACGAAGGCCTTGCAACCAAATACTAGCAGATGATTGTATGACGGCTCTTTGCCGTACCACACTTTGTCAGGCACATAACCCTGCAAAGGAGCACTAAGAGATAAATTAATAATATAAGCAGCTGTGTAAAGAGCCTTACCCCAATAGTTGTCTGACAAGTTTGCTTTTGATAGCAAACACAGTACTCTCTCTATGAGTGTCCTATTCATCTGCTCTGCTACACCATTGAGCTGAGGTATTTTTGTCGGAGTCTTCTGGTGTCATATCCCTTGCTCTCTGAAGTATGCATCAAATGGACCAATATATTCGCCGCCATTATCTGACCGAACATATAGCAGATTCTTGCCCGTTTTTATTTTAATGAAGGCCTAAAACTCCTTAAAAGTGGGCAGCACCCGATCCTTGGTCTTTAAGGCATAGACCCAAACTTTTCTGGAACAATCATCAATAAAAGTTACAAAGTAAGAAGCACCACCAATAGATTTTACCTTCATAGGACCGCAGACATCCGAGTGAATCAATTCAAGCAACGCCGGCTTCCTTGAACTTGGGTAACTTTGGAAAAATACCCTATTTTGCTTTTCCGCCAAACAGTGTGTGCACCTCTCTAGCTTTATAGACTTGAGTCCTGGAATCGCCTTCCTGTTCACCAAGTAGCTTATCCCCTTCTCGCTGATGTGACTGAGCCGTCTGTGCCACAACTTCATAGACGCATCAGTAGCTGCGATCAATAGCTGCGTTCATCTCATGTGCCCCCTGTGAGCTACCTTTCATATAGTAGAGTCCGAACCTCTTGCTTCCTCTGGCAATCACCATCGAACCTCTAAGAGATTGAAGAAACCCTAGTCATCCAATTTTCCAACTGACACCAGGTTGAAACGGATATCAGGGACATGACGAACATCTTTGATCACAACAAGAACTGCACCCATCTTTGTCCTCAAATGCACATCTCCAATGGCAACTTCCCTCGACACATCTCCATTGTCCATCTTCAACACTTCACAGTTGTCACGACCCGCACCCGGAAATTCGGGCACGAGTGCGTGGGTACGTCCAGCCTACGCCGCAGAGTCGGCGGTAGTACGCTGTCTAGGTCAAATCCATATCTACTAAACTAGCTCATTCACAATTAACATTGGCAAGATAATAATGAGAATAGAAACTTAAGATTGCAACTGAAATAAATACGACAACAGATTCAAATATTTTAGTACAGCAATTCAAAATAGAATCGGGGACAAACCCGATTTATAAGATAAGAACATAAATAAAAGATAGCTACTACTAGCTACTCTGCAGCAGGGGTCTCCTGGGTGGGTTCTGGCTTCTCATAGGTATCATCAGTCCCCTCATAGGGACCATAATAGGTGGGGGCAAGGTCCTCATCATCGCCTAAATCAACAGATCCAGTCAGAAAAGGAGCAAAGTACACAGTGCACAACAAGGTTAAACTAAATATTTATGACAATTAAATATTGAATATCATGTTAAGAAACTACATAACAGAACATCATTATCTCAGAGTTAAAGCTGTAAGCAGGAATATGAGAAAACAGAAATAAATGAAACAGGAAATGAAACTACAACAGTCAGCAAGATATAGAACATGACCAGAAACTATCTGTGTGAACTTGTGTTTATTTTTAGAATACATAGTTGGCATATAGGGGTTTATAAGGCTAATTCGGCCGTCATAAACGGCTATTAAATAGGGGAAATCAAGATCCGGCTGAGGTACAGTCGTGTACCAACAGCTATTAAACATGGCAGGGGAAAGGGTAAACTACATGCCTTCTAGTATTCTTCCACCCGACATGAAAAACAAGACATGAACTCCAATATTCAAGACATGAAATCCAGCATTTCTAACACTAGGTGTAATCATCAAGGGTACTAGTAAAGCAGGGAATTAATTATCACAATATAAAGATTTAACTTGAAGTGCAGGTACTTGCCTGTTGTTTGGATCTGATTAAAATTGGCTCTTGGGAAAAATTCCAGAGATGAGTCCAAAAGCTGAAATGGACATTACCATCACGCTCAGAAGATGTCAAATAGCTAAAAACGCCTGTCCTTGGGTCCAATTTAGAGACAAGGGCAAAAATGGCAGTTTCGGATCAAAACGGGGTCCGCCGGGGGGCCCGCTTTGCACCGAAAAATGTGTTCGGGTCAAAGGTCTCCAAATTCACCAAACTTAGTGTCAACAGGTTAGGAACGCTGATACGAACCCAACGGAACTTCCAGATTTGGATTCCGATGAGCCGAACACAAAATCGCCCGTCGAGCGGAGCCTATGGGGCCCACGACACGCGATTTCGTCAACGTTCTCAGAATCGAACCAAACTTGACCCACAGGACCAGCGTATCGCTATGAGTCCGATGGCGCAAGTTTCGTCTCGATCCGACGAGTGTACAAGAAGTTAGGGCGAATTGCCAAAAAGTCAGATACGGGGCGATGTCCGCGGATACGCGTTGATTTCGGTGTGCACGCACACCCGAATCAGCTTCCACAAAATCTCACACGTCTGTATCGACGACGCGCACGTATCTGTGAAGACCGCACGCGACCAAGTCATCCCGTTTGGCGGGGCGCACTCAGTTTCGGAGTAAAACAGGGTCTAGTTTTTCCTGTTTTTGGATCGCGGTGTGCGATCACCACAGGACGCGATGCCCCGAACAGTTTATCCGGACACCGAGAGGGTCACACAGGCTTCACAACGCAATTTACGGAATTGAAAACGGAGCTACGAACAAAAAGTTACACGCACCTGAAAGGGACCCGAAAATCAGGGTCGAGTCGTGTCCGACACGTGTCCGACTCGTGTTGGACACAGGATCCTAGGGTTAGGGTTTTGGGAAGCTGCGGTGGTGGGCAGCTGTCACGCCCCAGTCCCAAAATATATGGAACTAGGCCACGTGGCATTGGCCGGCTGACACGTCACTAAGGGATTACCCAATTTAATGGACCCAAAGTGATGTGCTACGCTGTCCTAAAATACTACAAGTCTAAATACATGTAAATCTGTCTCATCCACAGGAATATCATGAAATATGGAAAATAGTGCTGATTATATATATAGCTAAGTCTGAAATGTCATAATACAGATCAGATAATATCTGGTGGGAACAAACCCACTACAAAAGATAAGCAAAATAAGATAACTAGTGCATCGTCCTCGGAATATGTAGCTCCAACTCCAGAGTACTCAGACAGACTCTGATGGCATCTCCTCTAACTGTTTCTCAGGGGCATCTCCAGTCTCCTGTCCAGGTCCATGTACTGTGGGGTAGAGTGTCTCATCTAAACCTGGCAGGAAACCAGGTCCTCAGTGGGACATAACAAGATACAGAAAAGCATGCCATGTATATGAATACTGAATAAATAACAGGGTGTGCTAGCCATCTAGGTGAATGCAATTTGAGACAACCTAGTACGTATGGGAAAGTGTGGCTAGACATATGCTGACGTAATTCACCAATCCGTAGTGACTGGCTAATATATGCCACATATGCCCCCGTTCAAGGGCACTATGCAATACACCATCTCCGAGGAGCATGGTCATCGGAATATATATATATAACAACCGTATCACTCCGTCGAGTGCGGTAACGGGATAAAGAGGTGGGTGTCCCATACGTCTTTTAGTCGTTCTCCCCGCCCAATGTAACTAATGCCAAGTCGTAGTTTTCCTGACTTTATTCTAATCCGTGATGCACGTTGTACGTACTGGTAGCTAATCAACTACGTAAACTTGCATCCCAAAATGAAGTACAACCTTGTTGCGTGTACCCGTGTCAGGGTCTAAGAGGATATTAGGATAACCTCACAGTTGATGGTAAGTCTGTAAAGACTAGGTTAATTACACTACACGTCAACGTACATGTTGACGGTACCCGAGGCAGTCTCAGATACTTACTGTCATATGAAATTTACTAACAATAACATTCAACAGTTTAATATTTAAACAGTAAAACTTGGCAAGGTATACTTGCCTACGCCTTTGTGCTGGAAGCACCAAGAACCTGCTCTTGCAGTCAAGTCTGAGGGGCCCTGTGACAGGGGGTCACTGACTGCGTCGTAGAGGTACTCTGTTTAGGACATACAGGGTTTGTAAATATATAAAGCGTACATTAAATACCATTTAAATATAGATGCATGTAAAGTCCTATATATAATATATATATAGCATTTATACTTATGAAAATAAATACATAATAATATATATGTATTAATACATATATAGTATAATAATATATAATAATATTACACATCATAAATACTTATAGAGATAAATAAATATAAGTACTTATATATTTATATATACAAAATCTAAGAAGAAATAATAAAATATATATATGCTATATATATTTTATGTACTACATAATATATATATATGTAGTAATGTAAATATATGTACATATAAGATTTAAAGAAATATATATATATATAAATATACTTGTTTTTAAATATAGCTTATATATATATAACACATATATATATAAGTATATATAATATATATAAATGCAAGGAGAAAAATACATATGTTATATATATATTACATACTACATAATTACATATGTATTAATATATATATATATATATAAAATATAAAGCAGGATATATATATAAATATACTTATATATATATAGCTTATATAGATATAATACAATATATATACATATATACATAAATATATATATATATATATATATATATATATATATATATATATATATATATATATATATATATATATATATATATATATATATATATACATATAATCTGAATATTAAATATATATAAATAATATGCTTACATGTATATTATATAATACATATAGATTATATACATATATAAAAATATATGTATATATATATATAAACAAATAATAAAAAAACATATATATACATATAATATATGATAGTAATACTATATATATAGGTATATATATATATACATATAGTATTTAGTATATATATAAATAGTATTATACATATAATATACTGTAATATATAATAATAATAATATATAGTAATATGTTATATATAAATTATACATTTAAGTATATACATAAATATATATATATACATATATATATATATAAAATAAATGCATATTTAAATAAATAATAAAAAAAATGCATAATACATATAATAAATATATATACACTGTATATATATTTATTGTAAATATAATAATAATATAATACATAATATATATATTATAAATATATAATACATTATATATATAATATATATATATATAAATATACATAGAGATATATATATATATATACATAAATATTTATATTAAATACATATTAAATATATAATAATAATATATGTGTACTGTATAATTATACTGTACATATACAGTAATAATAATTATAATATATATTATAATATATATAATAACATATATATATATAAATATAAATATATATACATATATATACATATATACATACATATACATAAAATTATACGTATATGTACAGGAAAGGGGGGGTATATACCTGACAGGTGGGGGACCCACTGGGCTTGCCGCCGGCAGGAGGACGGCGGCGGAGCCGACGGCGGCCGGCCGGAACAGTAACTGCAGCAGCAGCTGCAGTTAGCAACAGCAGTAGCAGCGGTAGCTGCAGCAGCTCCGGCGGCGGTTGCGGTGGTGGTGGAGGCGGCTCAGGGTGTCAGGGTGGAGGAGGAGAGGTCGGCGGAGGTGGTCGTGGTGGTGGCGGAGGTCTGTGGTGGCGGTGGTGGTGGTTAGGAAGGTCGGGGTGGGTCGGCTCGGGTTGTGGTCGGATGGTTGGGGAGGAATTGCGGGGAGGCTGGCGGCCGGGGCGGTGGCCGTGGGACGGCGGGAAGGTGGTGGTTCGGCGGAGGGGAGGACGACGAAGCAGATGGTGGTGGTGGTGGTGGACCAAGGCGGCCGGAGGGGGTGGTTAGGGGCGGTCGGGTGGTGAGGTAGCTGTCGTGTGCAGGTCGGGGTGGGTGCACTGCGGGGCTCTGGGCGGCGCCGGCGGCGGCCAGGGAGGGTGACCGTCAGCCGGGGGGGTGGCTGGGCGAGGGGCGAAGGGGTTGGCGGCGGTCCGGTGGGCGGAGGTGGCCGGAGGGTGGTGTGGGGTGAGTTCGGGTGGTGGGGATGGGTAGTATATATAGGGATTAGGGTTGGGGGTAGGGTTGTAATTAGGGGGAAGTCTAGGGTTATTTAGGTAATTAATTACTTAAAATATCTAGGCTGATATTTTCAGATATTTATGGTGGGTCCCGCTGACACGTGTGCGGTGCACGTTCACCAGCCAATAGGGGGGTGACACCTCACAGGAAATTTTGCAGAAAAACCCCTGTAAATTCATAAATTGCAAATAGGTCCTAAAATAGGTATTTTACGTAATTACGCAATTTGTCTGATAAATCACATGATTCCTAAAATTACTAAAATTCACAAAAATGAGGGGAAAAGCTGGGGGAGTGCCCTGGGGGTGTGGGGGTGAGTCTGGGCAGGGGCAGGGCCTGGTTCTTAGGTGATACGGGTCACCGTATTTATTATTTAATAAATACTGTGCACGATGTTCACTAATTATTTAGGGGCAGTTAGGATCATAATTTCTCTACGGTGTCAATACACTAATTGTAGTATATTCAGTCTAGAATATTATCGTATTTTTGTTTGGGCAAAACAGGTGCCTACTGGTCCTCAAATCTCTAGGGGTACAGAGACGGGTAAAGAGCAAGAAATAAAATAGGAATTTAAATACGGACCTTTGTAACGATATTTGTGCGTCTCAAACGAGGTTCAAAATAAAGCATCTGGGAGTTGTACAAAATTTAGGAAAATAGTCTAACATGTCTAGGGCAGGTATGTGAATTTTGTTTGAGAATTACAGCTAGTGTAATGCTCTAATTAATTAGTTGATGGACAGGTGCACAAATAATAGGATATGTAAGCAAAATAATATTTAAAAAGTTGCAATAATTCTAATTAGCAAAAAAAAAAAATTTTAAATACTGAAATCTGGTTAAGGGGGTTTACAATCTATCCTCCTTAGAATATTTCGTCCTCGAAATAAAAACAGACATATAATGAAAGAGATTGATTTGAAATATTAGGATAAAGACATATAATGATAACTGAAAATTTGAATAGAAATATCAGGACATACCCTGGTCTGGGAATAGTTGGGGAAAACGCTGTCGAATATCCTTTTCTCGTTCCCAGGTTGATTCACCTGGTGCATGATGTTTTCATGCAATATGAATTAAAGAGATAGTCTGGCGTTGCAACACCTTCTCGCTTTGATCTAGGATTTCTACGGCTCTTCCTGGTATGATAAGCTTGGACTGATGGTGATCTCTGAATGGTCCATCACATGACTTGGGTTCGGAGTGTACCTTCTTAATTGGATACGTGGAAGACGTTATGTACTGTTTCCAATGTCTGAGGAAGAGTTTATCTTGTAATCCATTTCTCCGATGTGTTCTCTCACATCGAAGGGTCTGATGTATCTCGGGCTTAGTTTTTCTCTTCTTCCAAGTCTGATCGTTCCTCGGGTAGGTGGGATCTTCAAAACACATAATCTCCTATTTTACTCTATGTATACCCTTCATCCAAATCATAGGGGTATCATCCGGTTTACAACAGGTCGTATATTAATGGTAGTTCATGATATTTTCTCTCAAGGCTAACATCTGTCTATAATCTCTCCTTAAATCCATTTGCTCTACTCCCAAAACTACCTGAAGTTCTCAGCTATCACTTCATTCTTATGTTTGAGCCTAGCAATCAAAGTCTATCTACCTATCTATTCTTGCTTAGTCCTGATTATTATCTAGAGGTGGAAACAATACTTAGGTCGGTCGGTAGCTAGGGTTAACTACTATGATTTGCTATCCTAGTTACTATCTATATCTGAATGGGTAACTTGGTGGTCTACAGATGATGCTTCTCTTTCCGTAGTATTTGTACTGGTTTAAATCAATCCATGCCTAAGACAGCGTCGAAGTTTGGTATTGGAAGTACCAAGAATCGCGTTCTTATTACTCTATTATACATGACTACTAGCATGCTTTAGTAATGTTGGTAACTGGAACAATGCCTCCTATGGTAAGATGGCTATTTGCATGGCTACGAAACTACTAGATATGAAGACAGCGTAGCTCTAGAATCAAATAATGCAGTTTGTAGGTAATAATGTAACTATAGTGGTACCTGAAATGGTTTCACCTTCCGGTTCTTCTACAACTGCAGCTAGTGCAAAGGCCTGCTCGTGCCTTTGTCTTTCGGTTTGTTGTCTGGCTAGATAGTACTGCGATTCCTGAGTGGCCAAGGGTGGTCCCCTCTGAAATCTTCCAGATGCTGGAGAATGCTGAACTCTAGTAGGGGGTTGCATTTTCTGGGCTGGTGCTGCTGGTCCTTGCCCATTCTGGAATGCTGCTTCTCTATGCTGTGGGCAGTCTCTGGCCCTATGTTGATTGTCTCCACATATCAGGCATAGTCTATACTTTCTTCGGCAGTTTTTGGCATAATGTCCTTTCCTGCCACAATAGTGACAAGTCGGAAGTTCCTTGCATTGATATGGCCCTGTCTTGTGTGGTGCCTGATTTTCCGGGTGACGGATTGGTCCTCCTGCTCCGGTCTGGTCTCGGGCTGATATGGTTGGATTTGAGCATCTTACTTCTCGGCCAATGGCTTCTTGTATCCTTGCCTCTGAAAGAACTTCTTCGTAGGAAATCCTCGACTGTGCCGTGGTATGCCCTTGGAGCTCGGGGGTAAGGCCGTGATAAAATTTCAGGGCCTTCTCCAGCTTGTTGGTTATCAGGTTTGCACCAAATTGACTTAGTCGACTGAACTTCGCGTCGTAGGCATCGATGGTCATATTTCCTTGTTCCAAATGCAGGAACTGGGAGTACAGATCATCTCTGTCCGTGGCTGGAAAGTATTTCGCCTTAAAGTATTCCAGGAATTGCTTCCAAGTATGGTTCTTGCCGGTGCTGCGCTCGATGGAGTCCCACCAGTGATGGGCGTTGCCTTTAAGTTGGGCCCTTACTGCGGTTATCCATAGGTCGGGATGAATCTGTGAACCTTCCAGCAGTATTTTCGTGTTGGAGATCCAGTCTGAGATCTCTTCCGGAGTTTCGTTGCCAGAAAAGTTTCTCGGGCTCATTCGGCGAAAGCCTTGAACAGTGTTAGGAGGTTGGACAGGTGCTAGTGTCGGGGCAGTTGTCATCTCCAGAGCTGTTATCAAGGTCTGTCTCAGGGCTTCAGTTTGTTGCCACTGAGCCTGTCTCAGGGTTTCAGTCTGTTGCCACTGAGCCTGCAACAGGGTTTGGAAATATTGGAACATCTGGGTTTGTCCCTCAAGCTGTGGCATCAGGGCTGAGAGGGCTGGAGGTGGAGGCAAAGGTGTCTCCGCCTGCGGTGTTGGTGCTTGAAAAGTTTGCCCTTCTAGCTGGGCTGGGGTTGTTGGATTGACCAGCATCCTTCTTGGGGATTGGCCTCTCGGAAGGGTTGGAGTCTTTTGGACATCTGGCGATGGGTCTGTTGCTTGGTCAACCCCATTATTAACGTGTCCGTTGGGTATGTCCATATTTCTGAAGAAGATAGAATAATTTAGAAAAGTACGAAGGAAATAATAAATGATAATCAAGCAGGATGCAAGAATTTATGGATGAAATCAGAGTGGATGAGACCTAGTATTTTTGTCCTAGTACAGGCTTACTGGGCATGTAATCATACCACTGGCAATTAACTGGACCTGCATGGGCCACCACTAAAACCATGTCACGCCCCAGTCCCAAAATATATGGAACTAGGCCACGTGGCATTGGCCAGCTGACACGTCACTAAGGGATTACCCAATTTAATGGACCCAAAGTGATGTGCTACGCTGTCCTAAAATACTACAAGTCTAAATACATGTAAATCTGTCTCATCCACAGGAATATCATGAAATATGGAAAATAGTGCTGATTATATATATAGCTAAGTCTGAAATGTCATAATACAGATCAGATAATATCTGGTGGGAACAAACCCACTACAAAAGATAAGCAAAATAAGATAACTAGTGCATCGTCCTCGGAATATGTAGCTCCAACTCCAGAGTACTCAGACAGACTCTGATGGCATCTCCTCTAACTGTTTCTCAGGGGCATCTCCAGTCTCCTGTCCAGGTCCATGTACTGTGGGGTAGAGTGTCTCATCTAAACCTGGCAGGAAACCAGGTCCTCAGTGGGACATAACAAGATACAGAAAAGCATGCCATGTATATGAATACTGAATAAATAACAGGGTGTGCTAGCCATCTAGGTGAATGCAATTTGAGACAACCTAGTACGTATGGGAAAGTGTGGCTAGACATATGCTGACGTAATTCACCAATCCGTAGTGACTGGCTAATATATGCCACATATGCCCCCGTTCAAGGGCACTATGCAATACACCATCTCCGAGGAGCATGGTCACCGGAATATATATATATAACAACCGTATCACTCCGTCGAGTGCGGTAACGGGATAAAGAGGTGGGTGTCCCATACGTCTTTTAGTCGTTCTCCCCGCCCAATGTAACTAATGCCAAGTCGTAGTTTTCCTGACTTTATTCTAATCCGTGATGCACGTCGTACGTACTGGTAGCTAATCAACTACGTAAACTTGCATCCCAAAATGAAGTGCAACCTTGTTGCGTGTACCCGTGTCAGGGTCTAAGAGGATATTAGGATAACCTCACAGTTGATGGTAAGTCTGTAAAGACTAGGTTAATTACACTACACGTCAACGTACATGTTGACGGTACCCGAGGCAGTCTCAGATACTTACTGTCATATGAAATTTACTAACAATAACATTCAACAGTTTAATATTTAAACAGTAAAACTTGGCAAGGTATACTTGCCTACGCCTTTGTGCTGGAAGCACCAAGAACCTGCTCTTGCAGTCAAGTCTGAGGGGCCCTGTGACAGGGGGCCACTGACTGCGTCGTAGAGGTACTCTGTTTAGGACATACAGGGTTTGTAAATATATAAAGCGTACATTAAATACCATTTAAATATAGATGCATGTAAAGTCCTATATATAATATATATATAGCATTTATACTTATGAAAATAAATACATAATAATATATATGTATTAATACATATATAGTATAATAATATATAATAATATTACACATCATAAATACTTATGTAATATATATGTATTAATACATATATAGTATAATAATATATAATAATATTACACATCATAAATACTTATAGAGATAAATAAATATAAGTACTTATATATTTATATATACAAAATCTAAGAAGAAATAATAAAATATATATATGCTATATATATTTTATGTACTACATAATATATATATGTAGTAATGTAAATATATGTACATATAAGATTTAAAGAAATATATATATATATAAATATACTTGTTTTTAAATATAGCATATATATATATAACACATATATATATAAGTATATATAATATATATAAATGCAAGGAGAAAAATACATATGTTATATATATATTACATACTACATAATTACATATGTATTAATATATATATATATATATATATATATATATATATAAAATATAAAGCAGGATATATATATAAATATACTTGTATATATATAGCTTATATAGATATAATACAATATATATACATATATACATAAATATATATATATATATATATATATATATATATATATATATATATATATATATATATATATATATATATATATATATATATATATATATATACATATAATCTGAATATTAAATATATATAAATAATATGCTTACATGTATATTATATAATACAAATAGATTATATACATATATGAAAATATATGTATATATATATATAAACAAATAATAAAAAAACATATATATACATATAATATATGATAGTAATACTATATATATAGGTATATATATATACATATAGTATTTAGTATATATATAAATAGTATTATACATATAATATACTGTAATATATAATAATAATAATATATAGTAATATGTTATATATAAATTATACATTTAAGTATATACATAAATATATATATATACATATATATATAAAATAAATGCATATTTAAATAAAAAAAAATGCATAATGCATATAATAAATATATATACACTGTATATATATTTATTGTAAATATAATAATAATATAATACATAATATATATATTATAAATATATAATACATTATATATATAATATATATATATATAAATATACATAGATATATATATATATATATATATATATATATATATATACATAAATATTTATATTAAATACATATTAAATATATAATAATAATATATGTATACTGTATAATTATACTGTACATATACAGTAATAATAATTATAATATATATTATAATATATATAATAACATATATATATATATAAATATAAATATATATACATATATATACATATATACATACATATACATAAAATTATACGTATATGTACAGGAAAGGAGGGGGTATATACCTGACAGGTGGGGGACCCACTGGGCTTGCCGCCGGCAGGAGGACGGCGGCGGAGCCGACGGCGGCCGACCGGAACAGTAACTGCAGCAGCAGCTGCAGTTAGCAACAGCAGTAGCAGCGGTAGCTGCAGCAGCTCCGGCGGCGGTTGCGGTGGTGGTGGAGGCGGCTCAGGGTGTCAGGGTGGAGGAGGAGAGGTCGGCGGAGGTGGTCGTGGTGGTGGCGGAGGTCTGTGGTGGCGGTGGTGGTGGTTAGGAAGGTCGGGGTGGGTCGGCTCGGGTTGTGGTCGGATGGTCGGGGAGGAATTGCGGGGAGGCTGGCGGCCGGGGCGGTGGCCGTGGGACGGCGGGAAGGTGGTGGTTCGGCGGAGGGGAGGACGGCGAAGCAGATGGTGGTGGTGGTGGTGGACCAAGGCGGCCGGAGGGGGTGGTTAGGGGCGGTCGGGTGGTGAGGTAGCTGCTGTGTGCAGGTCGGGGTGGGTGCACTGCGGGGCTCTGGGCGGCGCCGGCGGCGGCCAGGGAGGGTGGCCGTCGGCCGGGGGGGTGGCTGGGCGAGGGGCGAAGGGGTTGGCGGCGGTCCGGTGGGCGGAGGTGGCCGGAGGGTGGTGTGGGGTGAGTTCGGGTGGTGGGGATGGGTAGTATATATAGGGATTAGGGTTGGGGGTAGGGTTGTAATTAGGGGGAAGTCTAGGGTTATTTAGGTAATTAATTACTTAAAATATCTAGGCTGATATTTTTAGATATTTATGGTGGGTCCCGCTGACACGTGTGCGGTGCACGTTCACCAGCCAATAGGGGGGTGACACCTCACAGAAAATTTTACAGAAAAACCCCTGTAAATTCATAAATTGCAAATAGGTCCTAAAATAGGTATTTTACGTAATTACGCAATTTGTCTGATAAATCACATGATTCCTAAAATTACTAAAATTCACAAAAATGAGGGGAAAAGCTGGAGGAGTGCCCTGGGGGTGTGGGGGTGAGTCTGGGCAGGGGCAGGGCCTGGTTCTTAGGTGATACGGGTCACCGTATTTATTATTTAATAAATACTGCGCACGATGTTCACTAATTATTTAGGGGCAGTTAGGATCATAATTTCTCTACGGTGTCAATACACTAATTGTAGTATATTCAGTCTAGAATATTATCGTATTTTTGTTTGGGCAAAACAGGTGCCTACTGGTCCTCAAATCTCTAGGGGTACAGAGACGGGTAAAGAGCAAGAAATAAAATAGGAATTTAAATACGGACCTTTGTAACGATATTTGTGCGTCTCAAACGAGGTTCAAAATAAAGCATCTGGGAGTTGTACAAAATTTAGGAAAATAGTCTAACATGTCTAGGGCAGGTATGTGAATTTTGTTTGAGAATTACAGCTAGTGTAATGCTCTAATTAATTAGTTGATGGACAGGTGCACAAATAATAGGATATGTAAGCAAAATAATATTTAAAAAGTTGCAATAATTCTAATTAGCTAAAAAAAAAATTTTAAAATACTGAAATCTGGTTAAGGGGGTTTACAGCAGCGGTCGACACGGCGGCGGGGAGGCCGAGGCTGGCTGGGGTGCTACGGCGGAGGGCGGCGCAGCACGGCGGCGCGCTGGGAGGCGGCGGAGGGCGGCGCTGCTGCTGCTGCTGCTGGTTGCCGTTGCTGTCGGGGACGGAGGAGGAAGGAGGAGAGGGGAGGCGGCGCCGAGGGAGGAGGGCGGCGCTGGGCGGTGGCTGGGCAGCGGCGAGGCAGGGCGGAGCTCGGCGGAGAGGGGCGGCGTCGGCTAGGGTTAGGGTTACGGTGAGGGAGGCTGGAGGAAGACGAAGAGGGGGGAGTTTATAAAGGAGGAGGACGGTGGTTGCAGGGCCGGGCAAGGCGGGGAAGAGGGGAGGTGGCCGCGGGGGATGCGGCGCTGCGCGCGGAGGGCGGCGCTGCCCGCGGAGGGCGGCGGAGGAGTCGGGGCGACGTGGGGCTGGGTCATGCGGGTTGGCGGGTCGGGCTGACGGCGGGTCGGGTTCGGGTGAGCCCGACCCGACCCGTTAAGGTTTGGGTCTGGGCCGCGGCCCAATGGGCCAGGGTGCGGGCTGGGCTGATAAAATAAAATAATAATAATAAAAAAATAATAATAATAATAATTAAATAAATAAATAAATAGTTAATTAATTAATAAAATTATTTTTAGGCATTTAAAAATAGTTCTGAGGCCCAGAAAAATCCAGAAAAATTACCCTAAGTCCAATTTTTTATTTTACACCCAAAAATATTATTTTCATGATATTTTAATATTATTTATTGACAATTAAAAAATTATTTAATAATTAAGAGCCTTGATTTTAATTAAAAAAATTCTCAGAAAATTCTAGAAAATTGTGAAAAAAATTTAAGTTTAATAATTTTAAAATTTCAGGGGGTTTACAACCTTCCGAACTTACAAAAATTTCGTCCTCGAAATTTAAAAATAACAAGGCACGAAAGGAAAGGCCGAGAATAAAATATACCTCAGGGTTCAAAAAGATAAGGGTAGCGTTCTCTAATCTCGTCTTCTCGCTCCCAGGTGGATTCGCCGGAAGAATGGTGCTTCTAAGCTACGCGAACCAGGGAGATAACCTGGTTCCGTAGAACTTTCTCCGATCGATCCAGTATCTCCACGGGTTGCTCTTGGTAAGTCAGACTTGGGCCTACTTCGAGCTCTGAGTGATCCAAAATGTGGCTGGGGTCTGACACGTACTTTCTCAGCTGCGACACGTGAAAGACGTTATGGACTCCATCCAGAGAGGGTGGCAATGCCAGTCGATATGCCACTTCTCCGATTTTCTCCTGTATGCCAAAAGGTCCAATAAATCTTGGGCTGAGTTTTCCACTCCTTCCGAACCTAATGGTGCCACGTGTCGGAGAAATCTTCAAGAATACCAGTTCTCCAACCTTTAACAAAGTCATAATCAAGTCTTAGTTCCATAATCAAAATATTTAAATTGACTTGAATTTCATAAATTTAATTACCTCAAATTCCAAGGGCCTTCGGTGGCTATTTGCCCAATGTCGTTGCCTGTCTTGAGCCACTCGAAGTCTGTCCCTTATTTGCTTTATCTTCTCAGCTGAATCGATCACCATCTCTGGTCCCAGCAGGGCTCTTTCTCCAACGTCGTCCCATGATAGCGGGGTACGACATCTTCGTCCATACAGAGCTTCAAATGGAGTCATCTCAATACTTGCTTGGTAACTGTTATTATAAGAGAACTCCACAAGATGTAGATAGTCTTTCCAGGATCCTCCAAAATCCAGAACACATGTACGGAGCATATCTTCAAGTGTCTGGATTGTACGTTCCGATTGTCCGTCGGTTTGGGGATGATAAGCTGTGCTGAATTTGAGTTGAGTCCCCAAGCTGGCTTGTAAGCTCTTCCAGAAGTGAGAGGTGAATCTTGAATCTCGGTCGGAGACAATACTTACTGGAACTCCATGCAGCCTAACAATATGTCTGATATATAAATCTGCCAGCTTTTCTGTAGATAGTCCCACTTTGAAAGGTAGAAAATGTGCAGACTTGGTTAGTCTATCTACTATCACCCAGATTACATCCTTTCCACTAGGTGTCCTTGGGAGTCCGGAAACAAAATCCATTGTAATATGTTCCCACTTCCACTCCGGAATGGGTAGTGGTTGAAGCAATCCTCTAGGTCTTTGTCTTTCTGCCTTGACTTGCTGGCACACTAAACAACGAGATACGAACCTGGCTACTTCTCTTTTCATGCTATGCTACCAAACATGCGTCCTCAGGTCCTTGTACATCTTGTTGGCTCCTGGATGTATAGAGTATTGCGATCTGTGCGCCTCTTGCATAATTTCTTCTCTTATGTCTTCTTGAGGTACGCATAATCTATCGCCATGCCTCAGTGATCCATCTTCATGAATTCTGAAATCTTCTACTAATCCAGCTTGCACTTGACCTCGAAGGCTTCGCAGGCCTTCGTCTTGAAACTGAATCTCCTTGATCTTGTCTATTAAAGTAGACTGAATCTGCAAGTTCATCATTTGGCCTTCTTTTCCTGGGATAATTACTTCAATACCTAAACTTTTCAAGTCCTCTAGCAGGTGTCTGTCCATAGTCAAGTACATCGCCATAGGATATCTGCTTAGAGCATCAGCAACTACATTGGCCTTCTCAGGATGATATTGGAGGGTGATATCAAAGTCTTTCATTAGTTCCAGCCACCTTCTTTGCCTCATGTTTAGCTCTTTCTGGGTGAAGATATATTTTAGGCTTTTATGGTCCGTAAATATTTCCACCCTTTCTCCATAAAGATAGTGCTTCCATAGCTTAAGAGCAAAAATGACAGCTGCCAATTCTAAATCATGAGTTGGATAGTTCTTTTCATGAGGTCGAAGCTGTCTAGAGGCATATGCTATTACTTTCTTGTTCTGCTCCAAAACACAACATAGACCTTTTCCAGAAGCATCACTATAAATAGCGAAACCTCCGGTTCCAGAAGGTAAGGTCAGAATTGGGGCAGTAGTCAGCCTTTTTTTCAATTCCTCAAAAGCATGCTGACATTCATCAGTCCAGGTGAACTCTTCATCCTTCCTTGTTAATTTTGTCATGGGCTCCGCAATTCTTGCAAAGTCCTTCACAAACTTTCGATAGTAGCCAGCTAGTCCCAGGAAACTTCTAATCTCTGCTACCGAGTCTGGAGTGGGCCAGGATTCTACTGCCGCTATCTTCTTAGGATCTACTGCTATTCCATCTCCAGTCACAACATGTCCCAAGAATTCTACTTTGTCTAGGAAGAAATCATATTTAGATAATTTTTCATAAAGTTTTTCCTTCCTCAAAGTCTCCAATGCTAACCTCAAATGTTCTTCATGTTCTTCGGGGGTCTTGGAGTAGATCAAAATATCATCAATGAAGACCACTACAAATTTGTCTAGGTATGGCTGGAAAACTCTGTTCATTAAGTTCATAAAAACTGCTAGAGCATTCGTCAACCCGAACGGCATTACTAAGAATTCGTAGTGTCCGTTCCGGGTATTGAAAGCAGTTTTAGGGATGTCTTCCTTTCTCACCCTTACTTGGTGGTAACCAGACCTCAAATTAATCTTTGAAAATACCCGAGCTCCACTTAACTGATCAAATAAGTCATCTATCCTGGGCAGGGGATACTTATTCTTAATTGTTAAGGCTTTCAAGGCCCTATAGTCAATACACATTCGGGATGTTCCGTCCTTCTTGGGCACAAATAATACTGGAGCTCCCCAGGGTGAGACACTAGACCTAATGAAGCATTTGTCTTCTAGTTCTTTGATTTGCTCATTTAGTTCTATTATCTCCTTCTTGTTGATTCTGTAGGGATTTTGAGATACTGGAGCTGCTCCTGGCACTAAGTCAATGGAGAATTCAACTTCTCGGTCTGGGGGTAAGCCTGGGAGATCCTCAGGGAAGACATCAAGGTATTTAAAGATGATAGGTAGTGGCAATTCTTCTGTTACTAGGGCTCCACAAATTTTGTTATTACCCATTTCTCTAGAACCTCTAGCAAATTCAAATTCTGGCTTGTCAGGGGGCCTGAAGATTACACTACCTCTGTGGCAGTCTATAGTGGCATGATGTTGACTTAACCAATCCATACCCAGTATAATGTCAAAACTGGGCACTGGCATTACAAGTAGCCTAGCATACAGTTCTCTTCCACACAATATAATAGGACAATTGTTACAGGCATCACTAACCGGGATGATTTCTCCACCGGTAATGATCTTATAACAATTCCTAAGGGGTTTAGTGATTAAGCTATGCTTCATAAGGAAATCTACTGACATGAATGAATGTGAAGCTCCAGAGTCAAACAAAGTAATAGCTGGTATTGAATTTATAAGCACAGAACCTGTGATCACGTCTGCTGTGGCTTCAGCTTCTTCCAGAGTCATTGCATAAGCACGGCCTTGCTGCGGTGCACCCCTCTGTTGCTGCTGTTGGTGCTGAGCAAAGCGTTGTTGTTGTGTTGGAAGCGGGGGTCCCCTCTGTTGTACTGCTGGGGCCCTGGCCTGGACGGGAGCCTTGGGTGTAGCGGTGCGTCCTTGAGCAGCTGGACAGTCCCTCATTTAATGCGCTGCTGAGCCGCAGTAGAGGCAGACACCTAGCCTCTTCCTGCAGACTTGCCAAGTATGACCTGGTTTTTGGCAAAAGTTACAAGCAGCAGCTTGTTGGTTCTGTCCTTGAGCCTGGTGTTGGGGTGCTGGAGCTCGAGGGAGAGGACGCTGAGTTTGCTGTGGGGCCCTCTGCTGTTGTTGTTGTTGTTGTTGAAAAGGGCATTTGTTGGGTCCCATATTTCCGGTATCTCTCTCTCGTTTCAGTTTATGCCCCATATCTCTTTCAACGCCTTGTGCCACGCTCAGAATTTCTTCATAGGTGCGAGCTCGGCTGGTGGTGACAGTAAGACGAATATCCGGAGACAGCCCCTTCTTGAATCTACGGGCTCTGTCCTCCGGGGTACGAACCATGTACTCCGCAAAGTGGCTTAACCTGCTAAATTCAGCAGTATATTCATCAACAGACAGGTTACCTTGTTCCAGTCTCTCGAATTGGCTTTCGAGAGCTTCCCGAGCCACTTCGGGGTAGAATTTCTCCTTGAATAGTCTCTTAAAATCCTCCCAAGTGATGTCAGGAGCAGATAGTTGGGGTTCATCTCTGAACCAGGTTCGAGCAATGTCGAACAGTTGCAGGCTTGCGGATTCCACTTTGAGGTCATCAGGGACCCGAGCAGTCTTCATGAGTCTCTCGACATTCTCTATCCACTCATCGGCATAGAGAATGCCCTCAGTTCCGTAAAATTCCAGGGGTCTTAGATTCTTGAAGTCTTTGGCACTCCCTGGCCTCTTGAGTGACGACTCCTGGGACTTAAGAGCTTCTGAGAGGCTGGTCCGCAGAAGTGCAGTCTATTCCTTCTGGGATTCCACCAATCCCTGGAACACTCCAAGTAGCTGTGCCCCATCCAGAGTAACTGCCGGAACAGATGGAGGCGGCGGGAGTGCAAGAGTCTCGGGCACATTTTGCTCAGCTGGTTCTGATGTGCCTCCTACTGTGTTCCTTGTCTGGACCATTCTGAAAGATTAAGGGATAAGAAGATCAGAATAGAATACTTGGAAATCAAAGGCGATAGAAAAATTGAGCAGCAAAGATATCAAGAATTGAAATAAGGACCCTATACTGTGAATGAGCTTTTCCTAGAATCCTCAATCTTATTCCATACCATGTCCTAGGGTATTACCCTATTTAAGGATAGGACCTGCATGGGCCACCATAAAAATGTGTCACGACCCGCACCCGAAAATTCGGGCACGAGTGCGTGGGTACGTCCAGCCTACGCCGCAGAGTCGGCGGTAGTACGCTGTCTAGGTCAAATCCATATCTACTAAACTAGCTCATTCACAATTAACATTGGCAAGATAATAATGAGAACAGAAACTTAAGATTGCAACTAAAATAAATACGACAACAGATTCAAATATTTTAGTACAGCAATTCAGAATGGAATCGGGGACAAACCCGATTTATAAGATAAGAACATAAATAAAAGATAGCTACTACTAGCTACTCTGCAGCAGGGGTCTCCTGGATGGGTTCTGGCACCTCATAGGTATCATCAGTCCCCTCATAGGGACCATAATAGGTGGGGGCAAGGTCCTCATCATCGCCTAAATCAACAGATCCAGTCAGGAAAGGAGCAAAGTACACAGTGCACAACAAGGTTAAACTAAATATTTATGATAATTAAATATTGAATATCATGTTAAGAAACTGCATAACAGAATATCATTATCTCAAAGTTAAAGCTGTAAGCAGGAATATGAGAAACCAGAAATAAATGAAACAGGAAATGAAACTACAACAGTCAGCAAGATATAGAACATGACCAGAAACTATCTGTGTGAACTTGTGTTTGTTTTTAGAATACATAGTTGGCATGTAGGGGTTTATAAGGCTAATCCGGCCGTCATAAACGGCTATTAAACAGGGGAAATCGAGATCCGACTGAGGTACAGTCGTGTACCAACAGCTATTAAACATGGCAGGGGAAAGGGTAAACTACATGCCTTCTAGTATTATCCCACCCGACATGAAAAACAAGACATGAACTCCAATATTCAAGACATAAAATCTAGCATTTCTAACACTAGGTATAATCATCAAGGGTACTAGTAAAGCAGAAAATTAATTATCATAATATAAAGATTTAACTTGAAGTGCAGGTACTTGCCTGTTGTTCGGATCTGATTAAAATTGGCTCTTGGGAAAAATTCCAGAGATGAGTCCAAAAGATGAAATAGATATTACCATCACGCTCAGAAGATGTCAAATAGATAGAAATGCCTGTCCTTGGATCCAATTTGGAGACAAGAGCAAAAACGACAGTTTCGGGTCAAAACGGGGTCCGCCGGTGGGCCCGCTTTGCACCGAAAAACGTGTCCGAGTCAAAGGTCTCCAAATTTACCAAAATTAGTGTCAACAGGTCAGGAACGCTGATACGAACCCAACAGAACTTCCAGATTTGGATTCCGATGAGCCGAACACAAAATCGCCCGTCGAGCGGGGCCTATGGGGCCCACGACACGCGATTTCGTCAACGTTCTCAGAATCGAACCAAACTTGACCCACATGACCAGCGTATCGCTAAGAGTCCGATGGCGCAAGTTTTGTCTCGATCCGACGAGTGTACAAGAAGTTAGGGCAAATTACCGAAAAGTCGGATACGGGGCGATGTCCGCGGATACGCGTTGATTCCGGTGTGCACGCACACCCGAATCAGCTTCCACGAAATCTCACACGTCCGTATCGACGATGCGCACGTATCTGTGAAGACCGCACGCGACCAAGTCATCCCGTTTGGCGGGGCGCACTCAGTTCCGGGGTGAAACAGGGTCTGGTTTTTCCTGTTTTTGGATCGCGGTGTGCGATCACCACAGGACTCGATGCCCCGAACAGTTTGTCCGTACACCGAGAGGGTCACACAGGCTTCACAACGTAATTGAAAACGGAGCTACGAACAAAAAGTTACACGCACCTGAAGGGGACCCGAAAATCAGGGTCAAGTCGTGTCCGACACGTGTCCGACTCGTGTCGGACACAGGATCCTAGGGTTAGGGTTTTGGGAAGCTGCGGTGGTGGGCGGCGGTCAGCACGGCGGCGGGGAGGCCGAGGCTGGCTGGGGTGCTGCGGCGGAGGGCGGCGCAGCACGACGGCACGCTGGGAGGCGGCGGAGGGCGGCGCTGCGGCTGTTGCTGCTGGTTGCCGTTGCTGTCGGGGACGGAGGAGGAAGGAGGAGAGGGGAGGCGGCGCCGAGGGAGGAGGGCGGCGCTGGGCGGTGGCTGGGCAGCGGCGAGTCAGGGCGGAGCTCGGCGGAGAGGGGCGGCGTCGGCTAGGGTTAGGGTTACGGTGAGGGAGGCTGAGGAAGACGAAGAGGGGGGGTTTATAAAGGAGGAGGACGGTGGTTGCAGGGCCGGGCAAGGCGGGGAAGAGGGGAGGTGGCCGCGGGGGACGCGGCGCTACGCGCGGAGGGCGGCGGAGGAGTCGGGGCGACGT
This sequence comes from Iris macrosiphon, assembly GCA_036927795.1. Classification (NCBI taxonomy): domain Eukaryota; kingdom Viridiplantae; phylum Streptophyta; class Magnoliopsida; order Asparagales; family Iridaceae; genus Iris; species Iris macrosiphon. The sequence goes on from JAYESA010000005.1 coordinate 294,299,736, forward strand.
GGGGCTGGGTCGTGCGGGTTGGCGGGTCGGGCTGACGGCGGGTCGGGTTCGGGTGAGCCCGACCCGACCCGTTAAGGTTTGGGTCTGGGCCGCGGCCCAATGGGCCAGGGTGCGGGCTGGGCTGATAAAATAAAATAATAATAATAATAATAATAATAATAATAAATAAATAAATAAATAAATAGTTAATTAATTAATAAAATTATTTTTAGGCATTTAAAAATAGTTCTGAGGCCCAGAAAAATCCAGAAAAATTACCCTAAGTCCAATTTTCCATTTTACACCCAAAAATGTTATTTTCATGATATTTTAATATTATTTATTGACAATTAAAAATTATTTAATAATTAAGAGTCTTGATTTTAATTACAGAAAATTCCCAGAAAATTCTAAAAAATTGTGAAAAAAATTCAAGTTTAATAATTTTGAAATTTCAGGGGGTTTACAACAGTCGCCTGTTGTGTAAGTAGCAAATAGTACCCTGTTGTGAGATACGTGCGCTGAAGCACCTGAGTCCACCGGCCAAGAGTTGTCATCGCATGCGAGGTTCATAACTTTCGCATCACTTACAATGATCAGATCGCCTCCATGTGCCGAGGCTGCCGCTGTAGTGTTCTCGTCCTACTTTCCCTTGTCGTCCTTCTTCTCTCTCTTCCAAGCGAAACAATTTCGCTTGATGTGGCCCTTCTTGCCACAATGGTAACACTCCGAGTTCTCGTACCGACCCTTGGACCTTCCCCTGCTTTTGTCTCTGCCACCGCCTGGACCCCCTGTTTTACCCCTTCTGCAACTCTCTAAAACAAGTGCCTCTGAGTGAGATGTGGATGAAGTGGCATGAGAACGTCTCCGCATCTCTTCATTCAGTACCCCACTTCTGGCAAACTCCAGACTGACTACGCCTTCTGGAGCAGAAGCAATCATAGACACTCGTACAGTCTCCCATGAGTCTGACAATGTACACAACAGCCATAGTCCCCGAATCTCGTCGTCGAACTTGACTCCCATCGAGGATAGCTGGTCAACCACGCCTTGGAACTCACTCAAATGATCCGTAATAGATGCCCAATCTTTGTACCTTAGACCCATCATCATCCGGATCAGAAATAATTTATTTATCCCGGTCATCTTCGCATACAAAGATTTCAGCTTATCCCACAGTGTCCTCGCATGCTCAATACTGGCAACGTAGTTGTACACATTCTCGTCAACGAACTGCCTGATGTACCCACACACCTGTATTTGCTCGAACTTTCAGTCCTCTTCGAATTTGTCAGTGGGCCTCTCGGAAGCAAATACCGGCAGATGCAGCTTCTTGACAAATAACAGATCCTTCATCTTGCTCCCCAAGTAGTGATAGTTGGTACCGTTCAGGTTTACCATGCGCACCGGCTTCACGTACATCTCTCCTCCCTGGTTTGCTTGTCAACTCCCGACACCCTTCTGAAATTTCAGAACCTGGCTTTGATACCACACTGTTGGGAACGAAATGGGAAAACCGTTCTCCAAACCAGAGAGTACCTGCGAGAGAACCGATCAAAACGCACAAATCAAAAAATACCAAACACAAATCGCAAACACAAAAATTTTTACGTGAAAAATCCAGATGAAAAAAATCACGGGACGATCGGAGTCCAACCCTGAAGAACCTCCACTAATGGAATAAAGATATTACACCCTCTACAAGCTCCTCACCGATCAAACACGGATCACCGCAAGTCTTTGGAACAAAAAATAGATTATAACCACGAAGAAAAAGACAATGAGAAATACCCCAAATTGATCTCCTTCTCCGAAACGGCCTCCAATACTTATTTCTCCTCTTCAAAGTTGCAATGACACTCTTGCCACATTTTTTTTCTTTTTTCTTTCTCTTTTTTATTTTTCATATTGTTGTATATTGCATGAACCTTTATATAAACCCTTACATGAATTAGAGTTTCCATATGAAAATCTATATATGGAAGCCAAAAATATTTATGAAAATTTAATTACATTTAATCATATATTTAATGGAAATCAAATTATAAATGAGCTTACCATAAATTAAAAATCCAATTATATGGAAAATTAATGTATGAAAGATCCAATCATAAATATATAATTAAAGTCAAACATAAATGTTTCAATATACGACGTTCGATATACTTATGACGTTCGTCGCACTTCGAGATATACTCTACGCTGATTGAAAACGCCCTCCATTCCAACACTTAATACAATATCGATATGGAAAAACGATACGTAATATTGTAGAACTTGTCGTTATATTTCAAAATTGGCTGAAATTGGACGTCATCGTGTCTACTGCATCGATCCATTAATCAAGCTTAAGTTGTCTCGAAATCGTCCAATTAACCTTTGTTTGCTGCAGCTGGAGCCACACGGTGTTTGCTCGCCACAAAAGTGACCTTTCAATGTGATGTTTAGTTCCTCCATCCCTAATGGAGGGAGCAAGTACTGCGCGCTGAGGTATATGATTGACAATGAAAGAAGTGGGTGCTAGATTAATTTGGAGCATTATATGATTTCATGCTAATCACAATATATGGAGATGTATGAACCCGAGCATTATCAAGACTAAAGTATTTTAATTCCTAAATGATATCAGAGTAATCATGCTCTCATCTTTTATCATTTTTATTAACGAATTTTTTTATCAAAAACATCAAACTTTATGTAAATTTCATCCAAAGTATCAAAATTTTATAAATTACAAAAAAAAAATATCAAAACGTCCTTTCTAAAAATGTTTTATATTTTTTAATGATATATTTTTATCGTCTTTTTTTCTCGGCTAACGACCGTTAACGGAGAAAAAAATAAAAAAATAAAAAACGTCCTTTGGAAGGACGTTTTTTAAAAAAAAAAACGCTATTCCAAAGGACTTTTTTTATTTTATTTTTATTATTTTATTATTTTTTTCTCCTCTCTAACGTCTCTCTCTTACTCATGGGTCTCTCTCTCACTCACTCTTTCTCTCACAACTCTCCCGCTTCTCTCTCTCGTTTCTCTTGCTCTCTCACTCATTTCTCTTTCTCTCTCACTTATCGTAGCAGGCGGCGAGGGCATCGGAGATGGAGACGAAGATGCCGGCGACGAGGGGGCTCCGGAAAGGGGACGAAGGCGGATATGCAGTCGAAGAGGTCGGGGCCGGGGAGGAAGTCGAGGACGAGGTGGAGGTGGAGGGGGTCATCGAAGACGACGTGGAGGCGGAAGACGGAACCAGAGGCGGAAGAGGCGAGGAGGGTGAACTTGGACTCGTTCTCGAGGGAGGCGCGGTCGAGGGGGACGTCGGAATTGAGAAGGACCTTGTCGATGGACTTCACGACGAAGTACTCGTCGGAGAGGAGGAAGGTGCAGCGCCGGACGGTGCCGAAGCTGTCGCGTCCGAGCTTGGGTGAGAGAGAGAAGAGAGCGGGAGAGTGTAAGAGAGATGTGAGAGAAAGAGTGAGTGAGACAGAGACCCGCGAGTGAGAGAGACGTGAGAGTGTGACGAAAAAAGAAGAAGAAAAGAAAACGTTCTTTAGAAGGACGTTTTCTCTTGAGAAAACACTATTCTTCTTTTTTCTCTTGAAAAAATGTCACGTTTTCTATTTTGTTATTATTTTTTTTTTCGTTAACGTTATTAACAGAGAAAAAAAGTAGACGATAGAAATATAATAATAAAAAATATAAAATGCTATTAGAAAGGATATTTGATTTTTTTTGTAATTTGTAAAATTTTGATGCTTTAGATAAAATTTACTTAAAATTTGTTGCCTTTGATAAAAATTTTCGTTTTATTAATCATGTAGCCGACATTCTGAAGATTTTCTATGCAGATATTGCTCATCTGAAATAAATTATAGTGCATTACAAAGACAAGCGCCCGTCCCACCCCCCCCCCCCCCCCCCACCCGCAGTTTATTGCGCGTGGGTCGGATATATTCAATCTACAACTGGCCCTTTCATCTATGACCTGTCTTTGTCCTCGGTTCTTTTTGAGGTTCATGTTGGCGGTTTGCATCATCAGTGACGTTTTGAATTGCACATATTAGGCTTTCTTGCTGACGCAGTCCGTGATTTTGGTTCTTGTCATCGCTTAGTCATGTCCTCAAGTTTGATGCGCCTGCAGAAACATGTTACCATCTTGAAGCCATGGCTGGAGTCATACTAGCACTACAAAAAAAAAAAAAAAAAAAAATTTTTAGCAGCAAAAAAATTTGTTACTAAATATATTAAAATTGTTGCTAAAACTTTAGCAACAAAAAATTGTCGTTGTTGAACTCGTTGTTTAAAGTACGTCACTTAAAACATCGACAACGAAATTTCAAATTTGTTGCTGAACTTATTTTTTAGCAACTCGACTTCTTTTTCTTTGTTATTTTGGTGGACAATAGTCTTATGATAGAGCTTAAGCTCTTAAGGTTGTGGACAACAATTTTTAAGACATCACATTCATCTATCCGCATCCTATGTCATCCGACTATCTTCTTCTAGAAAGATCGATAATGCTGGCATAATCTCGTTTGGTATGCAAAATTTTCCTAACTTGATCAATGATATTATGTATACAAGCCAAATTAGTGTAGGCGAGTATTGTGTGGATCATTTCATTGGTTATTTGACAAGTGCCTCTTTGGTATGCATGGGTTTGCTGACACGGAGAGGATAGTCACAGTGTTGGTATTTTTGTCTTTGGACTAGTAAAGATAGTCCCTACTAGCTACACTACCAAGTGAGTATCTCAATATAATACTTTGTATGCGTTGAGGTGTACACATGGGGTGTGGTGGGACACATGGTTGTCATGCTCTTGGATATTATTCCATAGGAGCTAAGTCCCAAAGGGACTTAGCGACTCGGCCTCAAGGACGTAAAGTGGTGCTTTGTCACGTCCCGATTCCGTGGAATCGATAGTCGTCCCCCGAATGTGACACCGTACATGCCTAGGTTGCGTATCGCACAAAGCTAAGGTATTTTGCATAGCGAGCACATATTCAGAGTATGTAGATAATTAAAACACAATATTGAAACATAAAAAAGTTCTCTTTATTGATAATGAACATCTTTTACAAACTCTTGAACGAGTCAGATAGTTGCCTCACGGGCTTACAAAAGTGGATTCAAAATGAGATAGCCGTTCTGTACATTACATGCTTTTACTAAAACTTCAAAATGTTAAAGACCTTCTGGTGAAGCTATCACCTTCCTACGGAGCTGCATAAATTTGAAGCATGAGCTCCTGGGTCTTCAAAATGCTTCTACTAAGGCAAGATCAGGGCGTGCCAGTTGGTGGACTTGAATATGAAGTAGCTTTTAGCTCCTCACAGGATCTCCTTGGTGCGGGTAACCTGTTTCAACGAGGGTCACTACATCAAAAAACACTGGTGAAGGCGAGCTAACCCAACTATACTAAATCACAAGTTGTTTATATGAAGCATGCAAGTTATTTTTGTGGTCTTTCTATCTTTTCTTAGTTCATTTTACAAGCAAGCACTTGATATAAAAATTTACTGAAATAAACGTGCCACCATTCGGTGACTTTTACCTTCCCGTCTGAACCACCTGCACAATACTTACCATGACCTTCCCTGCCACGAAGACACAAGTTAGTTTGCATAGTTTAAATATACGAAAGGATCACTGGCGTGACGCCATAATGGACGAGTTATAGTCTCAAGACGGAAGGGTATGCAATGCAGGTGGCGAGCCCCCTCTACACGCCATTTTTGCCGATACAGACGACTATACAGATCGTTTCGTCCGGATCGGATCGGTCCCATTTCCCCGGCGACCGTCCGTAGGAACCAGAAACATTGTGCACAAGTTGTCCGTGATCAAATGGTATCTACTAAGTTATCAATCGAGGCAGTTCAAGGCAACATGAGCACAAGACAAGTAGCAAGACATGATTCATTTTGCATAGTCTCCATAATAAGTTTATTGCATAGCAAGGTGTGTTCTATACTTAGCACAATTTATAGAAGAAGTATACATTCTAACTAAAATTGAAGCATAGGAAGAACATTCTAAATGAACTAGCATGCAATAAGGTAACCGTTCACAAGTTGATTGACAAGCACAAATAACCCAAGTCTATTCCTTTTCTTTATCTTGACATCTTTTAGTTATTATGGTATCGTTTGATCGGAACAGGCAAGAATGCAAGATTTTTAGGTGTGAAGACTTGGAAGAAGGGTCAACAGAATCGAATATAGCCAATCACAAGTTGATTGGAGGAAAGAAAGGGAATAGGTACTTCAAGACTCCGTTCGTACGCCGTCTACTACACGATCACCTGCATTGCCACGAACAGCTGATCAATACCTCTTTAACTCTTCCCAAGGTCGGAATGGAATGCAATTCAACGAACGAAAGCAATAAAATCCATCAAAACCTTTCAAGAAAACGTAAATTCAAAAACTAACTCAAAACCACGAAAGCAACAAGGCAACAGCAAAAAATAGGCAAGAAAAACTTGCAGTGGAGAGTTCCCTCTTGACTCTGCCGCTAAGTCCATCCTCAGGGCACGGTTCACTGAATATGGAAATCGATTCCGAAGAAGCAAATCCATAGTGAGGATAATATCTTGATTTAATCTATCCCGATCGAACGATACCAATTTGTATTTCTAAGCCGCGCTCCCCGAATAGAGGGAACATGGCACCATATCCTAACCAACTAATAGTAAGTTTCGTCCACAAAACTCAGGAATATAACCTACCACTATAAAACAATGAAGGAAACCTTTCCCTCATCTCAGACTCAAGCTCCCAAGTCAATTCTTCGACCGAATGATTTCATCGAAGCACGCGCAAGAAAGGAATCGAACGACTCCGAAGCAGCTTCTCTTTGAAATCCAAGATCCGCACAGGATGTTCAACATAAGTCAAGTCTACCTTCAAGTCTAGTTGATCAAGATCCACATGACTCGGGTCGTACATGTACTTTCTAAGTTATGAAACGTGAAAGATATCGTGCACTTCAGATAGTGACGGTGGCAGGGCAATTTGATATGCGACTTGCTTTAGCATATCGAACGGGCCGACTAATCTTGGACTTAGCTTCCCTTTTGCTCCAAATCTGGTTACTCCTCGCATGGGCGAGACTTTAAAAAATACTCGATCGCCTATTGAGAAGTCAAGAGGTTATTGATGCGTGCCTGAGTAGCATTTTTGACGACTCTGTGCTACTTTCAGCCATTCACAGATCAAGCGGATCTTCTGGACGGTTTGTTCTACAAGTTTTGGGCTAAGAATTTTTCGTTCACCAACTTCATCCCAACAGATCGGGGATCTGTACTTTCTCCCATACAACGTCTCATACGACGCCATCTGAATGCTGGATTGATAGCTATTATTGTATGCAAATTCGGCTAACGTTAGATGCATGTCCCAACTTGTCTTCAAGTCCAAGGCGCAGAGCCGCAGCATATCTTCGAGGATTTGGTTGACCCTCTCTGTCTGGTCGTTTGTCTGTGGATGGTAGACAGAGATGAACTTCAACTTCGTCCCCATTATTGACTGAAGGATTTCCAAGAAGCATGATAAGAATCGTCCATCTCGATCGGAGACAATGGATACGGGCATGCCGTAGAGTCGAACGATCTCGTTGAGGTAGATCTGAGCCAGGCGGTCGGCACTCCAAGTAACTTTGATAGGCAGAAAGTGAGCTAATTTTGTGAGTCAATCGACGATGACCCAGACGGCCTCGTTCTTCCATTGCGTCTTTGACAAACCAACAATAAATTCTATCGTTATGTGTTCCCATTTCCACTCTGGTATAGCAAGGTTCTACATCACTCCGTCCGGCTTCTGGTGCTCGACCTTTATCCTCTGACAAGCCATGCATTGCGACACAAACAATGCCACATCTTTTTTTATGCCATGCCACCAAAATATCATATGGAGGTCTCGATACATCTTTATGCTACCTGGATGTGAAGTATAACTCGCATAGTGGGCTTCAGTGAGTATCTTCTTTCTGAGGTTTGCATCATTAGCAACGCACAATCTTTCCTTCACCCGCATTATTTTGTCTGTGCTTATCGCAAAGTCGGTTGCCTTTTCTGCTAAGATAAGACTTCACATCTTTTCCAGGAATATGTCGTCTTTCTGAGCGAAATTTACTTTTTCTAACAAGTCTGGTTCGAGGCGCAACTGAGCCACTTGTGCCTCCTTTTTGTATATGATTCGGAGTGTAAAGTCCAAACTTTTAAGATTCCGTCGCAGCCTGTCATCGATAGCCAGGCTTCCAACAAATACTCGACTCAGCGCATCAGCTACAACGTTACCCTTGCCCGATGTGTATCTGATCATCAAGTCAAAGTCGCTAAGGAGTTCAAGCCAGCGTCGTTGTCTTAGATTCAGATCCTTTTGAGTATAGAGATATTTTAAGCTTTTATGATCTGTGTAAATTCCACACGGTACGCCGTAAAGATAATGTCGTCATAGCTTCAGCGCGAACACCACCGTTGCGAGCTCCAGGTCGTGCGTTGGATAGTTTCTTTTGTGAGGCTTCAACTGCCTCGACGCAAAGACTATCACTTTATCCCTCTGCATAAGAAAACATCCCAAACCCTTTTCTGAGGCATCGCTATAGATCTTAAAATCATCGGGTCTGTCTAGAAGGGTAAGAATTGTTGCTGAGACAAGTCGCTGCTTTAACTCCATAAATGAAGCTTCACAGTCATCCGTCCACGCGAACGTTAGTCCCTTTCGAGTGAGATGAGTCAGAGGCAAGACGATCCTTGCAAAATCTTTTATAAATCTCCTGTAGTAGCCTGCTAGACCAAGAAAACCCTGAATGTCGCTAGCTGACTCAGGCCTTTTCCAGTTCATGATGGCTTTTACCTTCTTTGGGTCAATTGAGATGTCCTCTGCAAAAATAATGTGTCCAAGAAAAGATATGCTGTCCAACCAGAACTTGAACTTACTTAGCTTCGCGTACAACTTATTGTCTCGAAGAGTTTGAAGCACTATCCGCAAGTGTCTTGCGTGTTCATCCTTATTCTACGAGTATACTAAGATGTCATCTATGAAGACTACCACAAATTTGTCGAGAAAGGGTCGGAACACACGGTTCATCAAATCCATGAAAGCGGCAGAAGCATTCATCAATCCAGACGGCATAACAAAAAACTCATAATGGCCATAGCGAGTTCGAAATGCTGACATCGGCATATCCTCTGGCTTAATTTTTAATTGGTGGTAGCCAGAGCGGAGTTCAATTTTTGAGAACACCGACGTCCCTTGCAGTTGATCGAAGAGGTCATCGATCCTGAGCAGGGGATAGTTATTTCGGATAGTGACCTTATTTAGTTCCCGATAGTCTATGTAGAGTCACAATGTTCCATCCTTCTTCTTTACAAAGAGTACAGGCACGCCCCAAGGAGACACGCTCGGACGAATGTACCCACGGTATAATAGTTCTTGAATTTGATACTTTAACTCCTTTAGTTCAGCAGAGTCCATTCTGTACGGAGCTTTGGAAATAGGTTGGGTATTTGGGAATGTATCAATGGTGAACTCGATTTCTCGGTCAGGTGGCATGCAGGGTAGTTGCTCAGAAACACATCAGGGAACTACGCCATAATGGAAGAAGACTCAACATTTGTGTAATCCAGCTGCGTGTCCCAAACCGACGCTAAGTATCCCTCACATCCATAGTGTAGCATCCGTTGAGCTGACATCGGAGAAATCACCATGTATGCCATCGACGTATCAGTTGCTGAACCACTCGTATAGCAGAATTTGGCTTCTCCAGGTAGACAAAAGATGACTCGTTTCTTAGCACACTCAATGGTTGCCGAACAAGCGCCGAGCCAATCCATCCCCAAGATGATGTCGTAATCCCGAACATCTAAGACTAAAATATCTAGCAAGAGTTTCTTTTTCCCAATATAGACGTGACCACCCTGACATACTGAATGGACAGGTATTTTCGTACCCGAGGGGGTGCTAACACTAAGGTCTAAATAAATTGTGTCATTTCTATATTATTTTCTACGATAAAATTCATGGATATAAAGCTATGCGTTGCACCTTAATCAAATAACATACGTGCAGGTATATTATTGAAAAGCAATATACCTGACACAATGGTGTCCGATGTCATGGCTTCTTCCCGTGTCATAGTATACACCCGGCCTTGAGCTTGACGACGCTCTTGCAGCGGTGCGGCTCGGTTGGCCTGGGGTGCTGTTGCAGGATTTGGAAGCTGAGGGCGAATCTTGGAGGGAAGCAGACAGTCCTTAGATATTTGTCCATCGCCACCACAGTTGAAGCATAACCTGTTCTTGAGGTAACATTTGGTGGTGGTGGTGTGCCCTGGTTTTCTACAGAAATTATAGTATGGCCCTGGGTTCCCTCTTTATTGACCGCCGTTATTTGGCCGCTTTGGAGCGATGTTTCCTTTTTCGTTGCTATGTCGCTTATGATTGGAAGTATGCACAGTGCCGACATCAACTGGAGGATACTGCGGTTCAAGAGAAAGGGCATGGTTGAGAACTTTTTGTATCGTCTGGTACTGAGGAACGACCACTGCACATGGATGGCAGGTCGTAGGCCGCCTTCAAATCGTCTGGCATGACTCGCCGCATCAGGTAAATATGATCTTGTAAATTTGGCGAGCCGGTAGAATTCGGCGGAGTACTGCTTCACGGTCATGTTGGCTTGCCGAAGATGCACGAACTCATTCTTCTTTTGCCGACGTACGAAAGGGGGTATGAACTTTTCTTTGAACGCACTACAGAAGGTAGCCCATACGATTGTCTCGCCTTCTTAATCTCTCAAGAGAGACCTTCAATGTACGTCCCACCAATCGTGTGCATTCAAGCGAAGCTGTAGTTGGGCACACGCGTTACGCTTCTCTTCAGGTACCTCTAGTAGTTTGAAGTGATCCTCAAGCTCAGCCAGCCAATCTAGAGCCACGATCGGATCTTCAGTCCCTTTAAATGGCGTGTTGCAGACCTTCTTGAAGTCAACAAAGTCAAAGGTAGTCACATACTTCTTCCTTGGATTTTGAGGCAATTCGACTTCAAGTGCGGGTTTCTCCACCGGTGTCTCTGCTATTGCCGCGGAATGGTTGGAGGCCAAGGTCTAAACGATATGTTACAGGGTATCTACCTGCTTCTGTTGGACTGCAAATCGGGCTTCTAGATTGCCTTCAAACTTGTTCTATCGTTCTTTCGTCCGCTTCTCGGCTTTCTCATAACGAGCCTCGTCCCTCAAGCATCCACATCATTTGCTCAATCGGGTTGACACGAGGCATGGCTCACTGGCTTTGAGAACTTTCTTAGGTGCCATAACTACTTTCTTGGGCTTGTACCTCTCTTTGTGATAGCGCTGATGCTTGCACTTGAGTCATTACTTTAAAAGAAGGTAACTTATATCAGGTTCATAATGTATTATGGACTCATTGTATGGAACGTATCTCATTTTGGCCTAACGAGTTCAAGGGTTCGCATAGAAAATAGATCGTTAAAGGAACTTTTCTGATTCGAGGGTCAAAGGAACTTGAAGCTGTGCTCTGATACCAATATATAATGCCCCAATTTCGTAGAATCGATAGTCGTCCCCTGGGCGTGATGCCGTGCGTGCCTAGGTTGCGCATCGCATAAGGCTAAGGTATTTTGCAAAGCGAGCACATATTCAGAGTACACAGATAATTGAAACACAATGTTGAAACTTAGAAAAGTTCTCTTTATTGATAATAAACATCTTTTATAAACTCTTGAATGAGTCATATAGTTGCCTCACGGGCTTACAAAAGTGGATTCAAAATGAGATAGCCGTCCTGTACATTACATCCTTTTACTAAAACTTTAAAATGTTAAAGACCTTCTGGCGGCTATCGCCTTCCCACGGAGCTGCATAAATTTGAAGCACGAGCTCCTGGGTCTTCAAAATACTTCTACTAAGGCATGATCAAGGCGTGCCGGTTGGTGGACTGGAATGGAAAGTAGCTCTTAGCTCCTCGCAGGATCTCCTTGGTGTGAAAAACCTGTTTCAACGAGGGTCAGTACATCGAAATGCACTAGTGAAGGCAAGCTAACCCAACTATACCAAATCATAAGTTATTTATATAAAACATGCAAGTTATTTTTGTGGTTTTTCTATCTTACCTTAGTTTATTTTACAAGAAAGCACTTGATATAAAAATTTACTGAAATAAACGTGCCACCGTTCGGTGATTTTTACCTTCCCGTCCGAACCGCCTAAGCAATACTTACCATGACCTTCCCTGCCAAGAAGACATAAGTTAGTTTGTACAGTTTAAATATACGAAGGGATCACTGGTGTGACGCCATAATAGACGAGTTATAGTCTCAAGACGGAAGGGTATGCATCGCAGAGGGAGAGCCCCCGCTATACGCCATTTCCGTCGATACAGACGACTATACAGGTTATTTCGTCCGGATTGGATCGGTCCCAGTGCCCCGGCGACCGTCCGCAGGAACTAGAAAACTTGTGCACAAGTTGTTCGTGATCAAACAGTATCTACTAAGTTATTAATCGAGGAAGTTCAAGGCAACACGAGCACAAGACAAGTAGCAAGACATGATTCATTTTGCATAGTCTCCCTGATAAGTTTATTGCATAGCAAGGTATGTTCTATACTTAGCACAATTTATAGAAGAAGTATACATTCTAACTAAAATTGAAGTATAGGAAGAACATTCTAAATGAACTAGCATGCAATAAGGTAACCGTTAACAAGTTGATTGACAAGCATAAATAACCCAAGTCTATTCCTTTTCTTTATCCTGACATCTTTTAGTTATTATGGTATCATTTGATCGGAACAGGCAAGAATGCAAGATTTTTAGGTGTGAAGACTTGGAAGAAGGGTCAACTGAATCGAATATAGCCACTCACAAGTTGGTTGGAGAAAAGAAAGGAAATATGTGCTTCAAGACTCCGTTCGCACGACGTCCACTATACGATCACCTGCATTGCTACGAACAGCTGATTAATACCTCTTCAACTCTTTCCAAGCTTGGAAAGGAATTCAATTCAACGAACGAAAGTAATGAAATCCATCAAAACTGTTCAAAAAAATACAAATCCAAAAACTAACCCAAAAGCACGAAAGCAACAAGGCGACAGCGAAAACTAGGCAAAAAAAACTTGCAGCGGAGAGGTCCCTCTTGACTCTGCCGCTAAGTCCATCATCCAGACACGGTCAACTGAATATGGTAATCGATTTCGAAGAAGCAAATCCATAATGAGGATAAGATCTTGATTTAATCTATCCTGATCGAACAATACCAATTTGTATTTCTTAGCCGCGCTCCCCGAATAGGGGGAACGGGGCACCACACTTATCACGTCAGCATCGTCGCAAGGCGCTTGTGCGCTCATTTTATGCTCGGGTTGCATGAACGGACGCTGAGCATGTGCTAAACGGGTGCTGAATGGGCTATGCATTGGGCTACGATTGTGGGATATCAATTTTGTATATTAGTTTTTTAGTCCCACATCAAAAAGAAGAGGATGACGGGCTTCCATCATTCCCTATATAAAGAGCCCTCTAGCCTCCTTTTGAGACAAAAAAAATGATAAAGATGATTCCAAAGGGTCCGTTCGAGTCACACAAAGAGGTGACTACGAGCGTTCCAGAAATTCTCTTGTGAACTTGTTGGCTCCTGGGAGCATATTGTCGATAGATGACGTATCTTGATTTGAGCAACTATGGTCTTCACCGCCCCAGCAAGAATAATTTTATTCAGTCTTCTTCTCAAATTTCTTCTTTGTTTATTCTGTCTGATTGCAACTGCGTTTTGCAAGGAAGAACGAGGGTTGTTTTTGTTTTATTGATTCTTGTTCTATCTCAATTGCAACTGTGTTTGCAAGGAAGAACAATACTTGTTTTTGCCAGTTGATTTCTGGAGTTGGCACTCGTCTTGAGTTAAGATCTCCATTCAGGAAGATCTTGTTCCATCCTAACAACCTCGTTCAGAGTTTTGTTTTTACCTTCATAACAAGATTGTTCAGAGTTTTATTTCTAGCATCTGTTCAATCCATCAGAATATCTGTCTCAGGGAATAACAATCTCAAAGCAAGATCCGAGTAAGATGGAGAAAAATCGTACAAGTCTTGTCGACATAAGTTTTTACAAACTTGAGAAGATTAACATGCTATACTTCAATCATTTGGATGAGGAATGAGTCATATGTCAAATATTTGACATAGGTAGAGAGATCCAGGATCTACCATTCCCGCAGATGGAAGTGATCTTGATCTGGCGTCGCTTTAGACACACATTTCAAGAGAAAGAAAGTCGACATCTGATACAAGTTCACATAGAGATGTCTGAAGCTAGTATCCGTATAGAGAAGTCTACTGTGGTTGACAAAAAGAGACTGGTACTATGCATCTATGCATGGCAACAATTAGAACATGGAAGAACTCGGCACATAAGTAGTCTCGACGCAGGGCACTTGTCACGCCCCAGTCCCAAAATGCCGAGGGACTGGACACGTGGCAATGGCCAGCAGCACGCACCGATGGACAACCCAATTTAATGGATCCATCAGGGCATGCTTAAGCTGTAGTCTAGCAGTAATTAGGGCAATTGTTACAAGTCACGGGTTATTCTATTCTCATCCACAACAGATAATCACAGATTAAAAGACAGAGTAACGCAAATAGAAATAACTGTCAAATCTCAATAAATTCCTCGGGAAACAATCCGAGAATATGTCTGGTACAACAATGCAAATAGACAGGAAATAAACAACTGAAAATAGAAATAACTGACTACATACGGCCAATGCTCAGGAGAAGTCCTCTGGTACGATCTTGGCCTCAGGTCCTGGTACAGCTCCTGGAAGTGCTCCTGTACGGTGTATCTCTGGATGGATCTCTTCGGCTATACCTGGGGACATAATCCGGATCCAGGTCCTCAGGGGACATAGCAAGGTACAAGATAACTCAAGCCAAATAAATAAGCAGTGCAGCAATTAAATGAAACAACAGGGTAAACTATGTAACCATCTAAGTGATATGCAGTATGAGAACATTACCAGTACTCAGGCTGAAACTACTACAAGCTCTGTGTCGGGGAGCCGGTAGCAGCGATATCATGTAGTTGTCTAGCTCTTAGTGAGACTAAGACGCCGGCATAATATATAAGATCAACCTGTAGCCTGTGTGACTCTCCCCACCCAATGAAATCACGCTTATCATGACCATAACGTCTCATGTTCATGTCAGCGGGATCATAGCTAATGCAACAAGTCATACTGTCTATAAATATCTCTGTCAAGTCCTGTATCCTATACAGAATCACCATGAATATCTCAGGAAGACTCTGTCTCATGAATAGTGTCAAGTGTCCTGGGTTCTGGAGTACTTGATAAGACAAGTACGAGCATTATCGGGTCTCGATAACCATCTCTATGTGACGTTACACAACTCCGCGTACGGAGTTGGCACCCGACTATGATCGGACACTAAGCACGTCACCCGTTTCCTAGGTTAAGCAGTTAAAACAAGTTTATATTTAATTCCACAAGAAATCCATTAAAATACTATGTCAAGAATTACTTAGATTTGGCAAGCTTTACTTGCCCACTATTGCATGATTAAGTCCAGAAAATATTTAGCAAGCTGCAGGGTTTGGCAAGGTACACTTGCCTGTGGTTCCGGCTATGTTTACGTCTCTGACTTCGGTTGGATTCGCAGGCGGTACTCCGGTTGCTGAAACAAACATCACCATCAGATCCAGAAAATATCAATCAGCTAGAAATGCCTGTCCTTGAGTCCAATTTGGAGACAAGGGCAAAAACGGCAGTTTCGGGTCAAAACGGGGTCCACATGTGGGCCCGCTTTGCACCGAAAAACGCGTCAGGGTCAACGGTCTCCAAATTCACCAAACTTAGTGTCAACGGGTCAGAAACGCTGATACGAACCCAACGGAACTTTCAGAATTGAATTCCGATGAGCCGATCACAAAATCGCCCGTCGAGCGGGGCCTGTGGGGCCCACGACACGCGATTTCGTCAACGTTCTCAGAATCGAACCAAACTTGACCCACAGGACCAGCGTATCGCTACGAGTCCGATGGCGCAAGTTTCGTCTCGATCCGACGAGTGTACACAAAGTTAGGGCGCGTTCCAGAAAGTACGGATACGGGGCGATGTCCGCGGATACGCGTTGATTCCGGTGTGCACGCACACCCGAATCAGCTTCCGCGAAATCCCACACGTCCGTATCGACGAGGCGCACGTATCTGTGAAGACCGCGCGTGACCAAGTCATCCCGTTTGGCGGGGCGTACTCAGTTCCGGGGTGAAACAGGGTCTGGGTTTTTCCTGTTTTTGGATCGCGATGTGCGATCACCACAGGACGCGATGCCCCGAACGGTTTGTCCGGACACCGAGAGGGTCATACAGGCTTCGCAACGCAATTTGCGGAATCGAAAACGGAGCTACGGATAAAAAGTTACACGCACCTGAAGGGGACCCGGAAACCGGGGTCGAACCGTGTCCGACACGTGTCCGACTCGTGTCGGACACGGGAACCAAATTAGGGTTAGGGTTTGGGTCTGGGACACTGCCGGCGGCGGGGACGGCGGAGACGGCGGCTGGGCGGCCGGGAGCGGCGCTCTGCGGCCAGGCGGAGGCGGCGCGGCGGCTTGGGGGCACGCGGCGGCCGGAGGGCGGCTCTGCGGCTGCCCGTGCTGCTGCTGCTGCCTGCTGTTGACGTCGACGGCGATCGACGGAGGAGGAAGGAGGGGGTCGTCGGTCGAGGCTGCGGGCGGCTGAGCTGGGAGGCGGGGAGCGGTGTGCTGGGGTGGCGCGGAGGCGCTGGCAGCGGCGTCGAGCGGGGAGGCGGGGAAGGCGGTCGACGGCGGGTGGCGGACGGAGGGATGGCCGAAGGGGCTGAACGGGGGGAAATTTATAGGGAGGAGGAGGGAGAGGGTGGCGCCGGGCAAGGCGGAGGGGCTGGGGGTCGTGGGGACGCGGGCGGGACGCGTGGCCGGGCGAGGCGGCGCGCTGAGCGGCGGGCGGAGCGCCGGGCGACGCGGGGGCTGGGGTTCGTGGGTGAAGACGGGTCGGCGGGTCGCGGGTCGGGCGGCGGAGGATCCGACCCGACCCGCTGGGCAGGGTCTGGGCCGGGCGGGGCTGGGCCCGGTTTCGGCCCAATGGGCCGGGCCGGGCTCGGGTTTAATAAAAAAACAATAACTAATTAAATAAATAACTAAATAATAAATAAATAAATAAATAATAAATAAATAAATGTTTTTAGGTGTTTAGAAATAGGTCCGGGGCCCGATAAATTCCAGAAAAATTGCCCTAAGTCCAGTTTTTCATTTTACACCCAAAAATATTATTTTCATAATATTTTAATATTGTTTAATATCATTTAAAAATCATTGAATAATTAAAACCCTTATTTTAAATTGCAGAAAATTCCCAGAAAATTCCAGAAAATTGTGAAAAATCCAGTTTTAAAAATTTTGAAAAAATCAGGGGTTTTACAATCTACCCCCCTTAAGAGGATTGCGTCCTCGCAATCAAAGAATAACCGGTCAACAGAGATGACGCGGTCGCGAGCATCGTTTGAAAATACATCACAAGAGACTTCAGGGAAGTACCGTTTCCCTAAAAATTGAAAGTTTACACTTTCCAGGAAGATCTAGTTAGAACTATAACTTTTATGAAAATCAGGTTGTTAACAAGTTGCAGATTACTAGGTTGGGGCTGTGGTCACGAACCAACGAGCTAAAACAAGACTAGAAACGGAAAAGCTACGAATCACTTACGCGCATTGGCTACTCCACGAGTCTGCGCGTACTCCACGGTCATCGTCAGGGCTTGCTCGCGTCCTTGCAGTCGTTTCTTCTGCTGTTGAGCCTGCTGGAAGAGTATTTCCTGGGGTATCAAGGGTGGCCTTGGCTGATACTCCGCAGGAGCTGGTGGTAGGACTTCTTGAACTTCCGCTTGCGGTGCTTCCAAGGCTGGAGAGGCTGTCCTCGGTATTGGTAACGCTTGCTGGTTACACTTTGGTGCTCTGTCCCGATGCTCAGGGCATTCCTTCAATAAATGCTGATTAGATCCGCAAATTATGCATAATCTCTTCTTTCGCCTGCACTCGTCTTCAGTATGGCCTCGCTTGCGACAATATGGACAAACAGGTATTGTCCGTGGAAATGCTTCTGGAGGCTGGTGGACGTGAGGTCTTTTTGCAACTTCTCCTTGTTGCGCTGAAGTGGAAGTCCGTTTCAGACTAGTCTCTCTCCTGATGACGCGCTCAATGCGTCTCGCTGCAGCAAGGACGTCTGAGTACGAAGTAGGTGCAACGGATCCAATTAGTTTCTGTAGCTCAATGTTTAGTCCGTCGAAGAATTTCTCAGCCTTCTCTTCTTCTGTCGGGATCAATGTTGGGGCGAAGCGACTTAGACGAATGAACTCAGCGTTGTACTCTTCCACCGTCTTAGTATCCTGAGTGAGGTGATTAAACTTGTCCCGAAGTTCTGATCGAGCGACAGCTGGAATGTACATCTCTTGAAAGAGTCTAGAGAACTCTTCCCAAGTGACTCGGTCTGGTCCGAGCCGTGCTTCCTCAGATAGCCACCAGTGATGTGCATTGTCCGTCAACTGCATTCTGACGGCAGTCATCCAACGTTCCCTCGGAAGCTCAGTTGCTTCTAATTGATGTTGGGTGCTGGTGAGCCACTCATGAACTTCAGTGGGCTCTTCCTTGCCTGAGAAGGTACGGGGCTTCAGCTGGCGAAAGTCGGTGATAGAGCCCGTCGTTGGCCGTCGTGCCTGCTCTAGTACGGTTACTAAGCTGCGACTCCAAGCCTCTTGTTGAGCTTGCACTATTGCATAGATCGTTTGAAACATCTGCTGTCCGTCCATGGCCTGCCCTGGTGGAATTACGGGCATTGATGGAGTAACTGGCGTCGTTGGTGGAATGTCATCTTGATGTATTCCTGAGGCATGTTGTCGAGCTGATTGTCCTTCAGCTACTGGTGTTACTTCCTCTTCGTTGGTTATCTCAGCATCTCGTGGTGACGTTATGGGAGTCTCGTCGTTTGCTCGTGAATCCATAACCCTGCAATCAAAATAAACAATAAGAGGCGCACAGGAATCAAGGCAGGATGCAAGTCAAGGAATTAATTCGAAGTTGATATGGATATCAAGAACGTTTCAAGCAAGTGGATGAGATCCTAAAAACTTATCCTATTTTATTGCAGGCCTGTTCGGTCCCTGAGTTGAAACCGAACAATTTAGTCGTAGACCTGCATGGGCCACCACAAAAACCATGTCACGCCCCAGTCCCAAAATGCCGAGGGACTGGACACGTGGCAATGGCCAGCAGCACGCACCGATGGACAACCCAATTTAATGGATCCATCAGGGCATGCTTAAGCTGTAGTCTAGCAGTAATTAGGGCAATTGTTACAAGTCACGGGTTATTCTATTCTCATCCACAACAGATAATCACAGATTAAAAGACAGAGTAACGCAAATAGAAATAACTGTCAAATCTCAATAAATTCCTCGGGAAACAATCCGAGAATATGTCTGGTACAACAATGCAAATAGACAGGAAATAAACAACTGAAAATAGAAATAACTGACTACATACGGCCAATGCTCAGGAGAAGTCCTCTGGTACGATCTTGGCCTCAGGTCCTGGTACAGCTCCTGGAAGTGCTCCTGTACGGTGTATCTCTGGATGGATCTCTTCGGCTATACCTGGGGACATAATCCGGATCCAGGTCCTCAGGGGACATAGCAAGGTACAAGATAACTCAAGCCAAATAAATAAGCAGTGCAGCAATTAAATGAAACAACAGGGTAAACTATGTAACCATCTAAGTGATATGCAGTATGAGAACATTACCAGTACTCAGGCTGAAACTACTACAAGCTCTGTGTCGGGGAGCCGGTAGCAGCGATATCATGTAGTTGTCTAGCTCTTAGTGAGACTAAGACGCCGGCATAATATATAAGATCAACCTGTAGCCTGTGTGACTCTCCCCACCCAATGAAATCACGCTTATCATGACCATAACGTCTCATGTTCATGTCAGCGGGATCATAGCTAATGCAACAAGTCATACTGTCTATAAATATCTCTGTCAAGTCCTGTATCCTATACAGAATCACCATGAATATCTCAGGAAGACTCTGTCTCATGAATAGTGTCAAGTGTCCTGGGTTCTGGAGTACTTGATAAGACAAGTACGAGCATTATCGGGTCTCGATAACCATCTCTATGTGACGTTACACAACTCCGCGTACGGAGTTGGCACCCGACTATGATCGGACACTAAGCACGTCACCCGTTTCCTAGGTTAAGCAGTTAAAACAAGTTTATATTTAATTCCACAAGAAATCCATTAAAATACTATGTCAAGAATTACTTAGATTTGGCAAGCTTTACTTGCCCACTATTGCATGATTAAGTCCAGAAAATATTTAGCAAGCTGCAGGGTTTGGCAAGGTACACTTGCCTGTGGTTCCGGCTATGTTTACGTCTCTGACTTCGGTTGGATTCGCAGGCGGTACTCCGGTTGCTGAAACAAACATCACCATCAGATCCAGAAAATATCAATCAGCTAGAAATGCCTGTCCTTGAGTCCAATTTGGAGACAAGGGCAAAAACGGCAGTTTCGGGTCAAAACGGGGTCCACATGTGGGCCCGCTTTGCACCGAAAAACGCGTCAGGGTCAACGGTCTCCAAATTCACCAAACTTAGTGTCAACGGGTCAGAAACGCTGATACGAACCCAACGGAACTTTCAGAATTGAATTCCGATGAGCCGATCACAAAATCGCCCGTCGAGCGGGGCCTGTGGGGCCCACGACACGCGATTTCGTCAACGTTCTCAGAATCGAACCAAACTTGACCCACAGGACCAGCGTATCGCTACGAGTCCGATGGCGCAAGTTTCGTCTCGATCCGACGAGTGTACACAAAGTTAGGGCGCGTTCCAGAAAGTACGGATACGGGGCGATGTCCGCGGATACGCGTTGATTCCGGTGTGCACGCACACCCGAATCAGCTTCCGCGAAATCCCACACGTCCGTATCGACGAGGCGCACGTATCTGTGAAGACCGCGCGTGACCAAGTCATCCCGTTTGGCGGGGCGTACTCAGTTCCGGGGTGAAACAGGGTCTGGGTTTTTCCTGTTTTTGGATCGCGATGTGCGATCACCACAGGACGCGATGCCCCGAACGGTTTGTCCGGACACCGAGAGGGTCATACAGGCTTCGCAACGCAATTTGCGGAATCGAAAACGGAGCTACGGATAAAAAGTTACACGCACCTGAAGGGGACCCGGAAACCGGGGTCGAACCGTGTCCGACACGTGTCCGACTCGTGTCGGACACGGGAACCAAATTAGGGTTAGGGTTTGGGTCTGGGACACTGCCGGCGGCGGGGACGGCGGAGACGGCGGCTGGGCGGCCGGGAGCGGCGCTCTGCGGCCAGGCGGAGGCGGCGCGGCGGCTTGGGGGCACGCGGCGGCCGGAGGGCGGCTCTGCGGCTGCCCGTGCTGCTGCTGCTGCCTGCTGTTGACGTCGACGGCGATCGACGGAGGAGGAAGGAGGGGGTCGTCGGTCGAGGCTGCGGGCGGCTGAGCTGGGAGGCGGGGAGCGGTGTGCTGGGGTGGCGCGGAGGCGCTGGCAGCGGCGTCGAGCGGGGAGGCGGGGAAGGCGGTCGACGGCGGGTGGCGGACGGAGGGATGGCCGAAGGGGCTGAACGGGGGGAAATTTATAGGGAGGAGGAGGGAGAGGGTGGCGCCGGGCAAGGCGGAGGGGCTGGGGGTCGTGGGGACGCGGGCGGGACGCGTGGCCGGGCGAGGCGGCGCGCTGAGCGGCGGGCGGAGCGCCGGGCGACGCGGGGGCTGGGGTTCGTGGGTGAAGACGGGTCGGCGGGTCGCGGGTCGGGCGGCGGAGGATCCGACCCGACCCGCTGGGCAGGGTCTGGGCCGGGCGGGGCTGGGCCCGGTTTCGGCCCAATGGGCCGGGCCGGGCTCGGGTTTAATAAAAAAACAATAACTAATTAAATAAATAACTAAATAATAAATAAATAAATAAATAATAAATAAATAAATGTTTTTAGGTGTTTAGAAATAGGTCCGGGGCCCGATAAATTCCAGAAAAATTGCCCTAAGTCCAGTTTTTCATTTTACACCCAAAAATATTATTTTCATAATATTTTAATATTGTTTAATATCATTTAAAAATCATTGAATAATTAAAACCCTTATTTTAAATTGCAGAAAATTCCCAGAAAATTCCAGAAAATTGTGAAAAATCCAGTTTTAAAAATTTTGAAAAAATCAGGGGTTTTACAGCACTTTTCACGTTCTAATTTCTATCAAATCGATAATCATTCCCCGGACGTGATACCGTACGATCGTAAGGCGCGCCCGCACAAGGCCTAGACGTAATGATATACTTTAGAAATATTTGCAACAGAGTACACAAATGGAATATCACAGATTGAAATAAATAAAAGTTCTCTTTATTGATAATGAACATCTTTGTTTCAAACTCTTGACTTTAAAAGTAAAGGGGTATCGTGCAGGCTTACAAGATGGATGAAAAATGAGATAGCCAATCCATACATTACATCCCTTACAAAAATTCAAAAGATAAACCACCTTGGGTGCGTGTTTGCACCATCGCTTAAGAGCTTCAAAAGGGTATGTGCGAGCTCCTTGAGAATATATACTTGCGCTCCAAAAGTCACGAACACGAACACGTCAGACCAATGAAAGGTTGGGGGAAAGCATCAGCTCCTCGGCTCATCTCCTTGGCTCCGGGAACCTGCTGCAACGAGGGTCAGTACTTCAAAAAGTACCGGTGAGGGTGAGCTAACCCAACACACCAAATTGATACAATATTCATGTGAACATACAACATTATTATTATATGGTCTTTCTATCTTGTCCTAGATCAAGTTACAAGCAATTTATAGAAGTAAATGATATAACAAAATGTGCCACCGTTCGGTGACTTTTACCTGCGTCGTCTGAACCACCTATACAAAATTTACCATGATCTTCCCTGCCACAAAGATATAGTTAGTTTGCAAAGTTTAAATATACATAGTATGTCACTGGTCGGACTAGGGATGGTCGGCTATCTTTTTGTGTCGGGTAGCTAGCCCTTAGCGGACGTCCCGATTTATCCCATGCTAGGACTTCAGCTAGAAAATATTCTACCCAGGCCGAAGCGGTCCTAGTGCCCCGATGACCGTTCATAGAACTTTACCATTTTGCACAAGTTTTTCTTGACTATGCATAATATAAAAACTAAGTTATCAAACAAAGCACTTCAAGGAAATATAAGAAAATAAACTTCATGCATATTCCATAGTATAGGCTACCTTGCTCAATGATCACATTATAATTTGCACTACTCATTAAAAAATTATAGATGAATAAGTTTTAGCTACAACTAAAACATAAATAAGCATATGCATAGCAGACAAGCATGCAACAAAGTGATCGTTCGGTGAATCTGTGCATGTGACAAGCATTAAGAATTTTAAGTCTACTTCTTCTTCTTTTTATCTTAACTCAAATTTTGTTATTATGGTATTGTTGATTGGAACGCACAAACGAGTCAGATTATTAAGAATAAAGAATTGGAAGAAGGGCGCTGATCGGAAGTAAAGCCACTCACAAGTTTGAGAATCGGGAAAGAGAAATGGGAGATATTCAAGACTCCACTCGCACGTCGCCTACACGATCACCTACACACACCAACAGATGATCAATATCTCCTGCCTCGGTCTCACAGAGTTCAATACGAAATACGAAGTTCAAGGAACGAAGATAATAAAATTCATCAAAATCTTTCAAGAAAATACAAGCAAAAAAACCAACAAGAAAGCAACTAAGTAGTATCGAAAATGAGCAAAGAAACCATCACAACGGAAAGACCCCTTTCGACTCTGCCGTTGAGTCCTTCCTTGAGGCACGATCCCCTGAATGTGGAACTTAATTCCGAAAAAACTAATCCATAATGAGTTAAGGATCTTGATTTAATCTGTCCCAATCGAACGATACCGAGTATTTCTTAGCTGCACTTCCTGAAAAGGAGGAACGGGGCACTGCAACACTCACTACGAATGATGGGCTCGGTGTAGTATAGTCACTGTGCATTGTATTCTTTCGGTGGATGGCAGGACTTAGCGCATGGAAGAGTCTATATGGCTAGCTCTAAGCAAGGTCTATGTGCAACTAGGTTATGCGTATAGGGCTATGAGTACCTTGTCGCATGTCTCTTCAAGCATGAAGGACCATGAGAATGAGGATTGCAGATCCAATTTCAAACCAAAATATCAAGGTAAAAGCTTAACTTGTTTACTTAACTTAGTTGCTATGATTGTGCAGGTTAAGTCATCTAGAATGGTTGATGACTGGTGAATGGACATGAGTGCATCTATCCACGAGAGCTCTAGAAAGAGCATTTCACCGAGGTCAAGCTAATCACTGAAGAAGGCCAAAGATCTCGATAGCGAAAAAGGATCAAGCAGAGGATCTGTAAAACCCTTCACCCAAAATAGGTATTTTGTGTGTATTATATATTTATTGTATTTATTTTAGGTTATTTTTAAATCAATTAAAATCTAATTATTTTATTTGGATACTTCACCGTAGTTTTGATATTACTAATATAGGATGCCTCAAAATCTACATCGCCCTTCGTAGGAAGTAGCTACACGGGAGACACAACTTGTAGGATCTTTCCGTAACTCAAATTTTGACCATTCAACATTAGTATGGCACTAGTGTAACAACCATAGTTTATTGTATTTAATATTTAGATATTATTATATAAATAATCCATTTATGGTTATTTTTCACCCAAACCTTCTTCAATAAGCAACCCATAATTCCTCCATGCCAAATTACGCCACTTTTCTCTTTTATAGGATTTATTTATTAATTAATTATTCCCTTAGAAGTCCAATCAAATTCCAAATACTAAAAATTTACCTTAGATTTGTATATTAATTTTCTATTATTTTATTCCCTTAGCAAATCAAATCCTTATCATAAAGTAATTATTTTATTAGTTGTTGACTTTTAATAACTAACAACCTAATTAGTAAATATCATAACAAACAAAATACTCAATCCTAATCCTACCCCCTCTCCCAAACCCGTGGCCCCCTCCCCATATCCGCGCGCACACCCCCTAATCCGACCCCCCTATATATATATATATATATATATATATATATATATATATATATATATATATATATATATATATATAATCTCCTTCTTAACTCTCCTTCTAAAAATCCTAACATAAAATCTCCTCTACAAAATCCTAACTTTCTCTCCTCCCTCCATCACCCTAGTCGCCACCACCATCACCAAGCCGACCCCCTCCTCACGTGGCCACACCACCTCTTCCATCCAAGAACCCTAGCAATTCTCTCATTCTTCTTCTAGTAAGTTCTTTAATCATTTTCTGCTTAATATCTTCTTGTTATATGTTTCTTTAGATTTGTATATATGTGTGGGATATTTTGTAAACTCTATTAATTTATGATTGAAGAACCCATGCAACCCATGAATCCTAATTTTGAGGTTGAATCCAAAACTTTTGTGCATGCATGAAACCTCCTTTAAAACCCTCTTTAATTCTTGTTAATATATTCATATTGATGTTAATAATATGGAATATATTCAGTTTTTATAAATAATTTCAGATTTATTAATTTGTATTAAATTAGAGTTTTGAGCATATTCTATAGGTAGTTTTGACCTAGTTTTGATGTATGCATGTTGAAGACCATTGGATCTTCTTAGGACTTGATCATAGATAGAAAACCCTAAAATATTCTTGATGAAGTATTATTTTTTTAGAAATTATATATTCTAAATTATATTATTTAATAATTATATTGTCACAACACCCATGTAGCACCCCTTGGCATGCATGCTAGCAAAGTTTGGTTGCCAACCCTAATAGGATCAACTTTTAGATGGTAAAATCCTAATTATTTTTGTATGGATAAAAGAAATAGTATTTATTGTATTTATTACCGATTTTTCCATATTTATTTATATTTTATTTTTATTTATAAAAATTAGAATTCTAGATGTTTTATGTAGCAAGTTGACCTAGTTTTGACAAAACTTGACCCCAACAGTGTTAGACTTAAACCCCGACCAAAAATACATATTTTTAGCATTTAAAATTAAATTATTATATTTTAATTCTGAATTTTTAATTATTATTCCAGATTTATTTATTTGTCAAAAGTAATTTTTATTGACTAGTACGTAACCCGTTATGACCTAGTTTTGGTTTCTACTTGGTTTTGGACTCATAGAATTTATAGGAGTCGACCCTATCACTAAAAACCCTATTTTTCAATAAATTCCAGAATTAATAGTTTTTATTAAATAATGTTTTAAAAATAGTTTTTGATAATGTTTGATGGTTAGTAATATTTTGGTGTGGAGTTACTTGCATGTGCAACCAACGTAAGAGTATTAACTAGATAATAACTTAATTTGACTAGAAGAATAAGAGTTTAATTAAAGTAATAATTAATTGGTAGGTGTTCGAGATGTTCCTGTGGATAGATCCGGACCAGACTTGTGTTTGCAACTTGGCTTGGAAGGCAAGTACACATTGCTTGATTGTATTGTTCAGTTTATATTATGCCTAGTTTTTATTTGTTTGATTGTGTGCACGTGTCTTAGAAGTAGTTGACTTACCTGGTATGTTGTAAAGATATCTGGTATCTTCTGACCTGACACTGTTTTAAACGTTCACTGTCTGAGTGAGAGAGTGCCTCGACTAGCGTGTCGACTGATCATCGGTACGAGAGTTCGAGTCTTATGTTAGTAGTTCGTATTGGTTTAGTTTTCTAGATATTTTTTGACGTTATTGCATTATGTCTGTACTATGTATACGGTTTGGATAGTTCATTAGGAGGAGAGAATCTGCTAGTGAGCGTATGAGATTTTTGTTTCTTACTGTAATATAAAAATGGTGCAACTGTGTAACCCCCCGAGTTCTACGGAATGCCTGGTGGGACGACTGTTCTTTTATTTCTCCCCCCTCATGCACCATTAGAGATGTCTCGAGTGCATTTCACATAGATAGTTTAGTTACCCTATTTATTATTTACTGCTTTACTTTCATGTATGTCGATTTCTTGTGCACTTGTTATGTCCCTCTGAGGACCTGGCACCCTTTCCAGGTATAGAAGATCATGATTATTTGCAGAAGCACGAATCAGGACTGTCTACATCTTTCTCTTTCAAGGAGGTCTTCCCTTAAAGCTTCTTGATCGCTAGATGATGTACTAATTTTATTGTCTTTCATATCCTAGTTGGTAATGGATTTGTCACCACCCGACTACTAGTTCTTCTTGACTATTTTCATACTTGGTTAATTATCATATTTGATTATTTATTACTATTTGGTTTTGTGGATGAGATTAGTATTGCATTTGACTTGTGTAATTATATACCACTTGTGAATTATTATTCATAAAAAAATATACGTATGTGTATGATTTCCATATATTGGAGTTGCCATGTACATACGGTTGACATGCTTACGTATTCCTAATCCTATATATTTTGGGACTGGGGCGTGACATATTTTTAGTGGTGTCCCATACAGGTCGAGAGTATTGTATCAGTTACGTTACTGTACCGAGTAAGGCTGGAAATATGATTAGAGTATAGGATCTCATCCACATATTTCACTTTTCTCTTTATTTTTGTTCCGAATTCTTGAACTCACCTACCTTTTTGGACCTTCAAAATTATACTCGCTTAATTCTCTTGACATTGGTATCCTTGTTTCCTCACCTCTTCCTATTTAATGTACTTTCCTAATAGTTCCTTGAGTATAGCCTCCTGCCAAAATATAAAAATCCTTGTTGTTAGAAGATAATTATGATAACATACCTACTAAGAAAAATAAATTAGAATATTGGCAGC
Source organism: Iris macrosiphon (assembly GCA_036927795.1). Classification (NCBI taxonomy): domain Eukaryota; kingdom Viridiplantae; phylum Streptophyta; class Magnoliopsida; order Asparagales; family Iridaceae; genus Iris; species Iris macrosiphon. The sequence continues at coordinate 294,327,677 of JAYESA010000005.1, forward strand.
TCCTAAAAGTTTAGCATACCTAATAAACCCTAGCATCCAACACTTGTAATTGATTGACCATTATCCCTTGATATATTTAGAAATAACTTTAGAGTAGTATAGACACTACTAGGGTTAGTTAGAAATTTGACCATATTGTTTGACCCTAGTTTTGAGGAACCAATATAAATCCAAGGTTGAATATTAGGACTAAATCTAACTTTCATAGTGAGATAATATAAGAGGACTATAAATTTATATTCTTGTCTTGATATTAGCATAGTAGTAACTTAGGAAACCAAGATGAATGAACCAATACCAGTAATAGCAAGGGTACCCTACCTTCAGCTTAGTAGATCCCCTAGAATCTATGATCATCGTTGAGTCATACTTGAGTCTCTATGAGTCACCGATCGTGCCATCTCATCCAACTATCTATATACTTTCCCATCTTGAGTTAATCCCTCCCTCCATCATAGATCAATTGTTATAGCTCTTTACCAATTAAAACCTATTGAATGAATATAATCTTTTCCTTGACCATACCTCGAACACAGAGATTAACATACCACATTCTCTTAGAAAATCATGATATTATCAAGAGTCTCTCTATTTACTTTCATATCTTGTTTCTCCGAAACATTAACGCTCGCTATTTGTGTGATGACCAATTTTTTTTTTTCAAATCGTGCCACCTTACCCTTCTAATTGTAGGCTAACTGATTTCTTTTATGATTGGATTATAGCTTGATAGGATGATAGTTTGTTAATCTTGAATTTTAAAATTTTGTGCTAAGTAGTTAGAACTTGATAGTTTGAGTTGTCATTTAGATTATTATTTTATGATTATCCTTTAGTTTCAAATCAAGTAATCGGTTCCACATATCTCAATACAATTATATCCTCTTTCACTTGAGAGCCACTAACTTCTCCATTCTTAATATTAATACTTTTGTTCTATAAGGACTATGATTAAGACTTAAGATGACCATTACCTATGGAGTTTTATAATGCAATATGATACCCTAATAAGTATAAAGGTCTTTCTCTCGTATACCCCAATAAGAGTTTCTACTTTGTTTACAAGAACAATGTTATTTTGTAGAATCTCCTTAAGGCAGCTGCATTATTAGTTGATTCTCGTAAGTTGGGTAGCATGTCTCACAACCTAGTATCCCATAGTACTTTTGATCAATTAATAAAGTGTAATTGAATGACACCAAGTATATGCTAGCATAAGAAGATAGTGTTTATCCAGACTGTAGAACTTTAGAGGCCATGCCCCCAATTGGTCGACTAGAGACTTAGACGGGAAGTTAGCATGGCAACTGTAGAGATAAAAATACTGGTCGAGTCTTAGATTCTTGATGAACTTGAACTATTGTACTTTTATTCATCATAAACTCATATATTTATATTATTTGGACTATCTTGACTTATGCTGCTATTATAGCCTAGTTTTGCAAGCTTATTCTTCTATCGAGCTTGATAATAACATATGTATTATTGGGTGCACACACCGATATATTTATCTAATTAGAATTGGTATATTTTGGTCTGGCAAACCTTAGTGCGCTTGGTTCTCTCTTCGCATGACTACTTTACATGGATTGAGATATAATTGACCTAGCTTGTTAGACAAATATACTTGCCCTCTAGATAGGCCAGAACATATTGTATCGGTTACATAACTGTACTGATAAGAGCATACGAATAGGAATTTACGAAAAAATAATATTTCAATCCACAACTGCCTTGACAACTCCCTTTTGAATTCTTTAATCGCTATTAAACCCCGTACTTGTATTCTATCACCTCCTCCTTGAACTCTTTATCGATGTTTTTCGTCTTTCCTTATTTCAGAAAGACAAACGCTCGTGCTTGATATAAGTTGACACACAGATAGTACTAGATATACCCCATAGGCCAATCAAATTACTTTGTGACTATCTTTGTAATTAAGGGTATATCACATGTGATAGATTTTGTGTTAAGATTTTGAGGATTAGTAAGCACTATTGAATGATTGAGGAATTTTTTTATAGCTTGGTGTTTATGAAAGATTGATAAATTCTAAGTTGGGTTGAAGTTGCATTGTCAGCTTGAGCCAAATTTTATGTGGATGTAAAAATCTTAGATCATAATCAAGTAAGATAAGATTGAGATATTTAAGTTATTTTAATTTCGAGAATTTTTATGATTATAAGGATTTAACTTTAAATAGAAGAATGTCTTATGGAATAAATTTTAAAATTTTGATATTGCCAACCAAATATTTATAATTTGAGCACATAATTTAAATTTTGAATATTAGAGATTGAATCAACAATTTAAATTTTGAGGATAAAAAATAGAATTATAAACATGAATATTGATGGATTGATTTCAAAAATTTATAATTTGATGATTGAATTAAAAGTTAAATTTTGATTGTTGGATCACCTATTTGAAATGTTAAGGATAAAAATTTGAAGAGTATGAAATTCTTAAGTTGAAAATAGGAATAAGATTTGATTAGAGTTATTTATTATTTAAAATCTAGGGGAGATTATGATAGTTGTAAATCATGATTTAAAAATTTGATGTGGTTTATTTAAATTTGAAGATGTCATATAGATTTTAGCTAAACCTTGATTATTTAAATTCGCAAAAAGATTACGATAGGTCAAATTTGATTTAAACAATAGTTATTTTAATTTTGAAGAGATTGCGATGTATTTGAATAGATTTTGTTATTTAAATTTTTGAGAAGATTGCGGTTGACTTATCTTAGATACGAATTTGGAGGATTTAACAAATCATGCTTTATTTTTTTAATTTCAAGGACAAAATTCTTGTAAGTTGGGTCGATTATAAAATACCTCACCTAAAATAGGTATTTTGTGTGTATTTTATATTTATTATATTTATTTTAGGTTATTTTTAAATCAATTAAGATCTAATTATTTTATTTGGATACTTTACCATAGTTTGGACATTAATGATATAGGACGCCCCCAAAATCTATATCGCCCTTCGTAAGAAGTAGCCTACACGGGAGACATAACTTGTATAATCTTTCCGTGACTCAGAATTTGACCATTCAACATTAGTATGACACTAGTGTAACAACCATAGTTTATTTTATTTAATATTTATATATTTTTGTATAAATAATCTATTTATGGTTATTTTCCACCCAAACCTTCTTCAATAAGCAATCCATAATTTCTCTATGCCAAATTAGGCCACTTCTCTGTTTTGTAGGATTTATTGATTTATTAATTATTTTCTTAGTAGTCCAATAAATTTTCAACTACCAAAGATCTACCTTAGATTTGCATATTAATTGTCCATTATTTTATTCCCTTAGAATCAAATCAAATTCTTATCATAAAGTAATTATTTGGCTAGTTGTTGACTTTTAATAACTAACAACCTAATTAGGAAATATCATAACAAACTAACTATCCAATCCTAATCCTACCCCCTCTCCCAAACCCTTGGCCCCCTCCCCATATCCGCGCGCACACCCCCTAATCCGATCCCCTCTCTTTTCTCTCTCTCTCTCTCTCTCTTTGTATATATATATATATATATAATCTCCTTCTCATCTCTCCTTCTAAAAATCCTAACCTAAAATCTCCTCTACAAAACCCTAACTTTCTTTCCTTCCTCCACCACCCTAGCCGCTACTACCATTACCAAGCCGACCCCCCTCCTCACGTGGCCACACCACCTCTTCCATCCAAGAACTGTCACACCTTATATCCAGAATACTGGAGAGAGGGAGAATGACTCAGCCAACCATATCTTGCGGAATGCAGAAGCAACCCAGAATGTGTTAAGGTTGTCCAGAGACAAGGTGGTGCATACTATTATCAAATCTTCTAGAGTTAAGAACTTCTATATCGCAATCATTCAAACGAGTAGCAATAAAATAGAATATTTTAGAATAGGAAGTAAGGCATCCCCAATGCCGCATCAGAATATTCTAGAGATCTAGCAATTATGAGTAATATGCCAGATACACCATCAAAAGTATACATGACAGTGAGTCAGCTGCAGTATGAATATATTATAGTCATGTAGGGAACTAGTGTCCAGATTGTCCGGTTAACAGGTGCCGGTTGGCTAAACGCCAAAAATATTATATTTTACAAAAGACGAGTAGTGAATGAAGGAACCCACTCGTGCCCCTCAACGGCCATCCTTCTGGTGCGTACCATTAGTGAGGAAGAAATACGCTTGATCCTTAGGTGCTGGCTCTAAACCTGGCCATGCAAAACAAGTGGGGTCAGACCCCAAATAGCAAGTACCACAAGGAATCACGAAATAAAGAAACAAAACTAGTTCTATAGCATGAGATGCTTAAACCAAAAATCAATGGTATATGTCCCATCCATGACATGACATGACACCCCTTCACCAAACAAGGACAGGAAGTGCCACATCACATCAAGATAGAATACGTTTCTTGATTATGGTCCAGCTGGAATAACTCTGCGTCGTAGTTTCAGTCCACAGTCTATCGTAACATAGTAGCGTAACCCAACAACCAAACAAGGACATGAGTTAAACTATCATGCCATGATTGTCTATGTCCCTAATTCCACTCAACATAAGGCATAATACACAAGCAGGGATATAATATTAAGTAAAAATAACATAGAGATAATAAGTACCTTCGATCCGTGTCCCGTTGTAACACAACATCGTAACTTAACAACCAAACAAGTACATAAGTTGAACTTTTATGCTGCAACGGTCCACTTCTCTAACTAAAACAGATTTAATCAGTCAAACATGTGTTATAACTTGATATGTGGTCTTTGGATTATCTAAGTAATGCAATATATAAGTATCCTCAGATCGTACCATAATCGAGCAGGGCTGGCTGAACCAATGATATACAAGCAAGAATAAATGATGCACCAGTCCCTTATAAGGGCCCTGAGCTAAATTAATGATCAGTAGAAATTCCAGGCTTTCTATAGGAAGACACTGGCCTGGCTTATAATTAAGTCAGATACTGTACTCCACTAATGCGGAAGATATACAGTATCCGTGGTGGCTAGACTTTACTCCCACCTAACTTAGGTTGGTTTAACATGCACGATCTCGAGATACCATTTTCTCCCAATGCTCTACAAATTAAGTTACCTAGTTAACCCTAGGTGATTTAGAATCTCATGCCGTGGTCACATGAATATTCTTTCCTAAATGTCGTACTTTAAGTACGTGCACTCTTTATATGAATTAACATTGTCTCTTAAATCTGGATCCACCCAAGTGTGATGCAGCAATCAATACTATGTAGCTACGGCTAAAGTCACTATCCAACTACTAGATACGTGCAAGAAAATAATTACGTATATCATGTAGAAAGTGTATGTGGCACGACGGCTAACTATATATTAAGTTGCAGTATTAGTGCGATCAGGTGTATCAGCACGGATACATTAGTCAGGGCAGGAATAAGTTCCAATATCAAGGTTATGGATAGCAAGGTGCCGCATAGTTATCGAGGCCACATATGATCATGGCCGCATAAGATCAATGCCGCATAGATAGAGCAAAGTTCACTCTTCGAGAAATGTGTGATGTGATAAACAATAAATACAAGTCAAGTCAGAAAAGTGACTGATGTGACATGTGATAAAAGTGTGTGTCAGAAGAAAAGACAAAATTATGAAAAGTCATGCCAAGTCAGTCAGAAGTTATACGTCCAGAAGGAGAGGGACGCATAGCTTCTGGCCGCATAGACAACGAGGCCGCATACTCCTCTTGGCTGTATACATACTTGGCCGCATGAAATCTTTTGGACTTAGTAAAATTTTATTCGTTCAAGTTCATGCAATTGGCCAAGGGAGCATGTGCAAATTCAGTCATGCATCCAATAGTGTTGGCCGCATGCTGACTCGAGACGAGAAGTCTAGGCCGCATAATACTTCGTGCCGCATAGCGCTCCTTCGTCTCCACCAAGCAGCAGCTTTTCGGCCATGACCAAAAGCTCAAAAATAATATTTTGTTTCTTCCATAGAAACCTCAAATGATGCCCAAATCTAGCAAAGTAAAGTTCTAAACTACTCAAAATCAAGCTTTCATCAACATAGAATAAAGAGTTTTTCGAAAACATTAAGTTTTAAAAGATCAAAACCCCAAGAATACTCAAGAACACCAGGAAAACCCTAAAACTTAAAACTTAGATCTACATTAATCCATCCACAGAATCCTAAAATACCAAGTTCTAAATGCATGGAGAATCATATAAGAAATATAATGGAATAAAAATATAAAGAATTTTTTCATTTCTTACAAAATGTACTTGCCTATGGAGGGGGAGAGGAATACCTAAGAAAGAGAATGGAAGAGGAAAAATGAGAGGATAGAGAGTGAAGTTGAATTATATATGGAGGGTTTGATATTTGGACCATGGGTTCAACTCATGATAAAACTAAACCAAATAAATAAACCAAGAGCCAAGTGAACCAAAAATGGGTCTAGTCTCTCTACGACATATAACTACGCTAGCAAAAAAATAATTATGCTCCAAATACATATATTGGGAACAGTGAGTGACATCTCTACCCACCTTAAAAATTTTTTTTCCTCGGAATTCAAACTCAAGGCTAGCTAAAAATGTCAAAGCAAGCAACAACTATCTACAAGCAATCTACACATGCACATAAACAAGTATATCGATAACACCTATAATGAAGCAAAACAACTTCATCCCTTATGAGTGCTTTCCGATTACGGAATGAAAGATGCGAAGACATACGAAGAAAATATATCTTATGAGTCGAATATGTGCGGGTAGCGAGTTCGAATATCATCTTCGCGCTCCCACGTCGACTCTCCCAAAGAGTGATGCCCCCAATCAACACGAACAAGGCGTATAGTCCGGTTCTTGAGTAAATTATCTCTATGATCCAAAATGGACACGGGCCATTCCTCGTAAGTTAAGTCGGTACCAACGACTAACTCAGAGTGATCGAGGACATAACTCAGATTTAGGACATACCTACGCAACTAAGACATATGAAAGACATCATGCACCTCACGTAGTGAAGGCGGAAGGGCAATACGATAAGAAACATACCCTACCCTCTCGAGAATATCGAACGGTACAACGTACCGTGTACTAAGCTTCCCATGAACCCCGAATCTGATGACTCCACGGGTAGGCAAAATTCGCAAAAATACATGGCCGCTGACAGAAAACTCTAACGGCCTAAGTTACTGATATGCCCAATAATGATGACAATCTTGTACAACTCGAAGCCGCTCTCTAATCTCCTTAACCACTTTAATGGTCTATGTGATCATCTCAGGCTCCAAAATCTTTCGTTCACTAATGGAATCCTATGCTAAAGGTGACCTGCACTTCCTTCCGTACAATACCTCGAATGGTTCCATTTGTATGCTGGCCTGATAACTGTTGTTGTACGAGAATTTTACTAAGTAAAGGTGATCCTCCCATGACCCACCAATGTCTAAAGTACAAGCCCGCAACATATCTTCTAATGTTTGTATTGTCCTCTCTGGCTGGCCGTCTGTCTGAGTATGGCACGCGGTACTGAATCTCAACTTAGTACCCAAGCGTTCGTGTAAACTTCTCCAAAAATAAGACATGCAACGGGTATCATGGTCTGACACTATACTTGCTGGAACTCCGTGCTGTCTCACTATATGCCGCATATATATCTCTGCTAACTGTTCTGTGGACTGCCCTACTCGAAAAAGAAAAAAATATGCCACCTTCGTAAGTCGATCTACTATTACCCAAACTGTATCACGTCCAGTAGGGGATCTAGGTAAGCCGGTCACAAAGTCCATTGTAATGTGTTCCCACTTTCACTCTGGAATAGGCAGGGGTTGCAATAATCCTACTGGTCTCTGCTGCTCTGCCTTCACCTGCTGACATATGAGATATCGTGAAACGAACCAAGCTATCTCTTTTTTTATTCTGTTCCACCAAAAATATTGCTTAATATCATGGTATATCTTCGTGCCTCCAGGATAAATAGAATATTGAAAACTGTGTGCCTCGGTCATTACTTCCGGTCTGATATCTCCACTTGGCACACACAGACGGTTTCCAAATCTAATTGTTCCATCTTCGTGAATTCTTAACTCCTTCCTAAGACCTGACTCACATTCTGTCCTAAGATTCTGAATATGAGAATCTTCTGTTTGAGCCGCATTGATCCTTTCCACCAACGTTGACCGAATATGAAGATTGGCTAGTATTCCTGCTCCTTGAGGTAACACTACCTCGATGCCCATCTCTCGAAGATCTTCTAATATGTGCTTCTGAGTTGTCAAGACAAATGTGCTACCTCTCCTACTTAGAGCATCTGCCACCATATTTGTCTTGCTTGGATGATACTGAAGTGCTACATCATAACCACCAAACAATTTTAGCCACCTCCTCTGCCTCATATGCAGGTCCTTCTGGGTGAATTTGTACTTTAAACTCTTATGATCTATGAATATCTCTACCCGGTCGCCATAGAGGTAGTGTCTCCATAGCTTGAGTGCAAATACTACTGCGGCTAACTCTAAATTATGTGTTGGATAATTTTTCTCATGATCTCGAAGCTGCCAAGACGCATAAGCTATCACTTTCCCATGCTGCATCAACACACACCCGAGTCTTTTTCCAGATGGGTCGTAATAAACTGTGAACCCTCCAGATCCTACTAGATGTGTAAGGATTAGTGCTAATATCAGTTCCTCTTTCAACTTCTCGAATTTTGCTTGGAACTCTCTCGTCCAAACAAACTTTATCTCCTTGCGGGTTAGACGAGGCACTGAAACCCGTGCAAAGTCTGCCATAAACCTCTGGTAATATCCAGCTAACCCCAAGAAACTTTGCACCTCTACTACTGTCTTCGGGACTGGCCAATCTCTACTTCTTTGACCTTCTTGGGGTCTACTGATACTCCTGCTCCTGAGATGATGTGCCCCAAGAATGACACATGACCTAACCAAAATTCACACTTTCTGAGTTTGTTATACAATATATGCTCCCTTAAAACCTGCAACACTCTTCGAAGATGTTCCTCATGCTCTTTTTCACTGTTGGAGTAGACAAGAATGTCATCTATGAATACCTCCACAAATTGATCTAGGTATGGCATGAAGATACGATTCATCAGATCAATGAATATTGCTGGCGCATTAGTCAATCCAAATGGCATAACAAAAAATTTATAATGCACATATCGAGATCGAAATGCTGTCTTTGGTATATCTTGCTCCCGGACCATTACTTGATAATATCCTGATCGAAGGTCTATCTTGGAAAATACTTTTGCTTCGCTCAAATTGGTCAAACAAGTCATCAATCCTAGGTAATGGATACTTGTTCTTTACTGTTACTGCATTCAGCTGCCTGTAGTCGACACAAAACCACATCTTTCCATCTTTTTTTTTTTACTATAAGCGAGGGTGCTCTCCATGGTGATCCACTAGCTCGAATAAACTTCTTTGCCTTCAGTTCTTCAACATGTTTATATAGCTGGTTGAGTTCCATCGATGACATCTGATATACATTGTTGGAAATTGGTTCTGCTCCTGGACTTAATTCTATATAGAAATCCATTTCTCTTACAGGGGTAATCCTGGAAGATCTTCCAAAAATACATCAAGGAATTCTCCAATTATTCGGGGAAACTGATCCCTAATTTTCGCTACTGCTGCTATGCTATCTTCATGCTGGTCCCTCACCGTCTTGTTGATGATAAACTCTTTCTTGCCCGGGATGGTAAACAATACTCTACCCCTACGGTAATCTATCGTCGTATGACTATTTCTCAACCAGTCCATGCCTAGAATAACATCAAAATTACCCATAGGAAACTCAATCAACCTTGTAGGTAATAAATGTCCGCACCCTACGATTGGATACACTAGACATACTATATCAACTCCTACGAGACTATTACCAGTGAGTATATTCAGCCTCTCTAGTAATGCCTTGAACTCCAATCCAATACATGTCGTAAAATATGTAACAAAAATATTAACTGCCACCACATCATCTGATAAGCCTCCTCCAGAGATAGGGTAAAATCTTTCCTTTGGCCTCGCTGTGCTTCTTGTTGCTGCCTCCCTTGGATACACAGTTGTAGCCTCTGCTGCCCATACTACTGATTCCTCTATTGGTCGTATATATAAGTTTACGTCGGTAATGGACACTGAGCCAAAGGCCTGACTGCCAGTGCTGGTCCCCTGTATTGAGCTGCCCCTGCTGCTGGTAAGGCTAATCGCTGTGCCGGCCCTTTAATCCTTTGCATCATCGGACAATTGGTGATCCGCTGGTCTGGACTACCACTTCGTAGGCACAAACCTTGTGCTGCCCTATACACATCCTTGGTATGTCCTTCCATGCCATAATATGTATATTCGACTGGAGATCCCAATCGTTGTTGTTGTTGTTGTTGTTGCCTCGGCTGATATGGTCGAGTTGGTGTTGTTGTTGCCGATGCCACTGGCCTCATCGACGTTGTGTCATGAATGCGAATGTCAGAAGATGGTGCTGAAATCCGTTATGCTGGTCCTCCTCCTCCGCTTTGTGCATGTGACCTCTTATGGCCTCTTGTCCTCGAAGCTAACCTCTGCATTGTTAGATCATGTCGCCTGGATGCGATCAATACTTCATCGAAGGTCTGGTAGTTATGGCCCTCTACCAATTGCTGAATTTCCAGATGAAGTCCATACTGAAACCTTATCGCCAGATCTGGTTCTTTTGCTACCATTGTTGGAGCAAACCTGCTAAGCCTGCAGAACTCTGCTGCGTATCCATCCACCGTCCTCCCAGACTGCTTGAGATTGATAAACCTCTATTGTAGCTCATGCTGCGTACCACTCCAAAATACTTGACCTTGAAATGGGTTCAGAAGTTGTCCCATGAGACATGTTGTCTTAAACCAACCTCTTCAGCTGTCCACCAATCTCTGGCAAGGTCCTGGAGTTGTAATCTGACTTGATCAACTTGTTCCTCAGGTGGAACCCTTGCTGCTGTCAGTATTATCTCAATGTTCTGTAGCCAAGAGTCTGTTGTAATGGCATCCTTAGTTCTATCAAAGTACCTAGGGTTGAGTTGGCAGAACCTCACCAACGCCCCTTAGTTCGTTCTAACACTTCTTTCCAAGGCCGTCTGTAAACCTTGATGCAACAAGACATTCTGCTCCTGTTGCTGAAGCTGCTGATGTTGTTAAGCCGTTATCATTCCTCGAATAATCTTTAGCAATGCCAGTGTATCAATTGCTACTAGCACTGCTGGTACAACCGGGGGTACTAAAACTTTTGGCATATGTTGTTCCGCGTGCTCCTCTACGGGTTCTACTCTGATCCGTCCAGGAACGAGTGATGTCTATCGTTGTGGGCCAACAGATCCTTGTCCTGCTAAAACTACTGGTGCTCCTACCACCAATTCTGGAGAATCCCTAAATAAAAGGACACAAGATAAATCAAGAACATGACAAGAAAGGATCGATGAATCAATGGTATAGAAGTCAAGCTGAATTCGAGAAGGCAGATTCAAGATTTCAAGGAGGAACATGTTTAATTGAGATTTTCTATTATCAGGCCACCCCACAAGTCTGAAAAATACTGACCTGCGTGGGCCACCACTAAAATTTTGTCATGCCCCAAATTCAGAATACTGGAGAGCGGGAGAATAACTCAACCAACCACACCTTGCAGAATGCAGAAGCAACCCGCAATGTGTTAAGATTGTCTAGAGACAATGGGGTATATACTATAATCAAGTCTTCTAGGATCAAGAACTTATATATCTCAATAATTCAAACAAGTAGCAATTAAATAGAATATTTTAGAATAAGTAGTAAGTCGTCCCCAACGTCGCATCAGAATATTCTAGAGATCTAGCAATTATGAGTGATATACTAGATACACCATCAAAAGTATATATGTTAGTGAGTCAGCTCCAGTCTGAATATATTACAGTCATGTAGGAAACTATTGTCCATATTGTCCGACTAATATGTGCTGTTTGGTTAAACACCAAAAAGATTATAGTTTACAAAAGATGAGTAGTGAATGAAGGAACCCACTAGTGCCCCTCAACGACCATCCTTCTGGTGCATGCCATTAGTGAGGGGGAAATATGCTTGATCCTCAGGTGCTGGCTCTAAATCTGGCCATACAAAACTAGTGGGGTCAGACCCCAAATAACAAGTACCACAAGAAAGCACGAAATAAAGAAATAAAACCAGTTCTATAGCATTGGATGCTTAAACCAACAATCAATGGCATATATCCCATCCATGACATGATACGACACTCCTTCACCAAACAATGATAGGAAGTGCTATATCACATCAAGATAGAATAAGTCCCTTGATTATGGTCCAGCTAGAATAACTCTGCGTCGTAGTTTCAGTCTACAGGCTATCGTAACACAGTAGCGTAACCCAACAACCAAATAAGGACATATGTTAAACTATCATGCCACGACAGTCTTTGTCCCTAATTTCACTCAACAGAAGGCATAATACACAAGAAAGGATACAATATTAAGTAAAAATAACATAGACCGAGTTACTTGGGAGGAGTTCTCTAGACTCTTTCAGGAGATGTACATTCTATCTATTGTTATAGTAGAAGATCGGGATTAGTTCAACCGCCTCACTTAGGGCAATATGACAGTTGAAGAGTACAATACGGAGTTCATCCGTTTGAGTCGCTTTGCCTCGACTATGATCCCAACAGAAGAGGAGAAGGCAGAGAAATTCTTTGATGGACTTAGCTTTCAGTTGCAGAGGTTGATCGGCTCAGTCGCACTTACTTCTTACACAGAAGTCCTTAACGCGGCTCGACGCATGGAGCGCGTCACCAGAAAAGAGTCCATCCAAAAATGGTCGTTCATATCAGCACCAGCCAGAGTACTATAGGGAGGAGCTGTAAAGAGACCCTACATGCACCAGGCCCCCAGAGCAGCTCCGCAGACACTGCCTATATGTCAATATTGTGGCAAGCATGGTCATTATGCGAGCGAGTGCAGACGCAAGTTAGGACTATGCTTGGTTTATGGATCAGGACAACAATTAGTACATGACTGTATTGGATTATGGAGAGAAGCACCAATAATTCCCCCACTAGCCTTACCAGTACCAAGACCCGCCTACCAGACACCTAGGCCAACTTATCCAACGCTGGGAGCACCACAGACAGGAGCTGAAGGAGTCAGACCACCAGCTCCAGGTGGGTATCAGCTGAGGCCACCTTTGGCACTATATAAAGCACTATTCCAGCAGGCTCGGTAGCAGCAGAGAGGACCAGCCCAGGGGCGAGGGCAGGCATTTGCCATGACTATTAAAGAGGAAGCTACTGCAGGAGAGGTCATCGCAGGTACTATATAGTATCTTCATTACTTGCTTTAGTATTATTCGATTTTGGAGCATCGCATTCATTCATAGCTGCTAGCTTCGTAGCCACACATAGAGTAGCTACCGCACCCCTTCCGAAGATTATGAAAATTCTTTTGGGAGGTAGAATTATCCCGGTTAGTGACATTTGTAGATCTTGTTCGGTATTAGTTTGTGGGCGAGAGATTCAAGCTCAATTTTGATCTTTTTTATGCCAGATTATGATGTTGTACTTGGTATGGACTGGATGAGTCAGTACCATGTGACTCTAGATTGCCGGCGTGCACAAGTTATATTTAGACTGCCTGGTCATCCGAAGTTTGAGTTTCTTCGGGAGCCAAAGAGCAAGGTGTTCAGCCCACACTTAAGGCACTCTCTGCAGAAGGGGAGCCCGAGTACCCAAAGGTTGTATAAGAATTTGTAGATGTATTTTCCGATGATCATCCAAGCTTACCACCTGATCGAGAAATAGAATTCCCCATAGACTTGACTCCAGGAGCAGAGCCTATCACTTCATCAGTGTACTGGCTAGCAACTAAGGAGTTAGTGGAATTGAAGAAGCAAGTTGATGATATTTAGAGAAGAGTTTTATTCGGCCCAGTGTTTCACCATATGGAGCACCCATACTATTTATGCCAAAGAATGATGGAACTGTACGCCTGTGTATTGACTACAGTACACTAAATACCGTAACCATCAAGAATCGGTATCCCTTACCACGTATTGATGATCTGTTCGATCAGTTGAGTAATTCTTGTGTATTCTCAAAGATCGATCTCAGATCCATTTATCATCAGATTAGAGTGCGAAAAGAGGATATACCGAAGAAAACCTTCAAGACCAAGTTCAGACACTATGAGTTCTTAGTTATGCCGTTTGGTTTAACCAACACGCCAGCTATATTTATGAGTTTAATGAACAGAGTCTTCCATCAGTACTTGAACAAGTTCATGGTTGTGTTTATTTATGACATCTTGGTATACTCCAGGAGTCACGAAGAGCATGAGAAGCATCTCAAAATCGTGGTGGAGATGCTGAGACATGAGAGGCTGTACGCCAAGCTCAGCAAATATGAGTTTTGTTTAGATAGGGTGCCTTTCCTGGGACATATTATCTCGGAAGAAGAACTTTCAGTTGATACTGAGAAGGTTGGTGCAATAGAAACTTGGCCCACACCTACATTAGTTGTGGAGGTGAGAAGTTTTTTCAGACTTGCTGGATATTATCGGAGGTTCGTAGAGAACTTCTCAAGGATTTCAAAGCCTATGATGCGGTTGACGCATAGGAACTAGGAGTTTGCATGGACAGAGGATTGCCAGAAGGCCTTTCAGGAGTTGAAGAAACGATTAACGACAACATCGGTCTTGACTCTTCCTTTAGGATTTGGAGGATACATAGTTTATAGTGATGCATCAGGCAGTAGACTAGGATGTGTTTTGATGCAGCATGGCAAATTTATCGCTTATACATCGAGGCAACTGAAGGTTCATGAAAAGAACTACCCGTTGCATGATCTCGAACTAGCTGCAGTAATATTTGTATTAAAGATATGGAGGCACTATCTTTATGGAGAGAGGGTAGAAATTTTTACTGATCACAAGAGTATGAAGTATGTCTATACTCAGAAAGAGCTCAACATGAGGCAGAGGCATTGGTTAGAGTTGATGGTCAATTTTGATATAGATTTGCAGTACCATCCGGGCAAGGCAAACGTCGTAGCAGACGTACTCAGCAGAAAGCCAACAACTTATTTCCTGACGACGCAACCCCAGTTATTAGAGGACCTACAGGAGCTCGGGATAGAGGTTATTTTGCCAGGGCAGAGTGGGAATTTAGCAAATCTTGAGGTTAAGTCATCACTAGTGGAGAGGATTAATGAGGCATTGCCAACAGATGCTAGTTTCCGGAGACTTAAAGAGAGGATGGAAGCCGGCATGCAGACGAGACTTCAGATCCATAAGGACGGGATGTTAAGGTGCAAAAATTACCTATATGTTCCGATTGGGGAGTTGAGACATGAGTTGATGTCTGAAGCATATAGCTCCATGTACTCTATTCATCCGGGAGGTATAAGGATGTACTAAGATTTGAGGTAGTACTATAGGTGGCATAGGATGCAGAGAGATTGTGGCAAAATTTTGGTCTGTCAGCAGGTTAAGGCCGTGCATCAGAGGACCGATGGTATGTTACAGCCACTTCCCATCCCCGAATAGAAGTGGGAACATATCATTATGTATTTTTTTTTACAGGATTTCTAAGAATCCCCAACGGGAATGATGCAGTTTGGGTTATTGTGGATCGACTCTCCAAATTGGCATATTTTTTGCCGTTTAGAGATGGATAGTCCACAGAGATTCTAGTCGACATGTATATACGACAGATCGTAAGGTTACATGGAGTATCGGTTAGTATTATATTGGATCGTGACTCAAGATTCACATTCCATTTTTGACGGAGCATGCAGGAGAGTATTGGCACCTGACCCAATTTCAGCACTGCTTACCATCCACAGACAGACGGCCAATCAGAGTGCACGATCCAGATCCTAGAGGATATGTTGAGGTCATACATTTTAGACTTTGGAGGATCTTGGAAAGACCATTTGCATCTGGTAGAGTTCTCTTACAACAACAGCTACCACACGAGCATCCAGATGGCACCTTTTGAGGTATTGTACGACAAAAAGTGCAGGTCTCCTATATGTTGGAGTGATCTGAGTGAGCGTCAGACACTCGGTCCAGAGTTGGTAATGCACACATTTGAGAAGGTGAAGCAAATTCAGAGCCATCTGCGTGCAGCTCAGGACAGACAGAAGCACTAGACTGACACACACCACCGACCTTTGGAGTTCAAGGAAGGTGAACATGTGTTTCTGAAGATCTCACATAATCGTGGCACTATTCGATTCGGGAGCAGAGGCAAGTTGAGTGTATATTGGACCTTTTGATATTCTGGAGCGTGTTGGTGAGATGGCGTACCGTCTTGCATTAACCCCATCTCTAGAGGGAGTGCATGATATATTCCATATCTCACAGCTGAGGAGGTACGTGACTGACCCAAGTCACGTAGTTGATCATTCTAAAATTTCAGTAGGTTCGAGTTTGACTTATGAGGAGCAGCCAGTTGGGATACTGGATACTAGTAAGAAGACGTTGCGGGTTCAGGCAATCAGACTTATTCTGGTATCTTGGAAGCATCACTCTCCTGGTGAATCCACTTGGGAGCGAGATGACGTCATACGACAGCGTTATCCTCATTTATTTGAGGATGCATGTATGACCTAAGGACTACCCTTAGATTATGTCTTTATAAATTCCTAGAGTAGTTTAATTCTTAATTGAGAGGACGCAATAATTTTAAGGAGGGTAGATAATAAGCCCCCTGAAATTTAGATAAGAATATTTTAGTAATTTTGTTATAAATTATAAATTATTAAAATAATTTCTAGAATTTAGAAACCCTTTAGTGTTATCCTTAATGCCAAGAATATAACACTAGCTATTTCTTTCCAACCAACTTTGCATAATAGGTTTAGCCGAGCCAAATTAGGCTCATCACACGTATGTCACTCATAATTTTATAAACCTATACTTTATTTTGGTCGCACAACAACCACGACGCTTTTTGACTCAAAATATGGCACTTGGACACTTTTCTGTTGCGGTCAACTTAGACGAGCAACATGAACCCAAATTTTGACACTGACTTTTATAAACCCTAGTATAACACCACTAACTTTGTACATGACATTGGTGTCACATTTATTTGAGTTCTCGTAGCTGCAAAAAAAATATATAAACACCATGCAATTTAATTAGTCAAAAATGATCCTTTTTGATTAATTGTGCCTGACTGAGCCCGAACCCCCAACTTGAACCCTCAAACCAACTTGTCTAACTCATATACAATACCACACACCTATCCCCCACCTTTCTACACACCAAACACCATTTTTTCTACACCAAATCATATTTTTACATTATTTAAATTCAAATTCAGCTTTTTTTCAAAATAGCATACACCTTGGACTAGTTTAACTTAAAATGAACCTTGTGCATGCAAGAATAGAGAGGGACGAGGGGGGGGGGACCAACTGCAGCCCCAATGAAGTATAGGGGTTGGTTTTCAAGGGAGGTTACTAAGAACCTTTGGTTTCTAGGGTGTAACATACAACTTTTTTTTTTATCTCCCCTTTGCATTCATAACCAATAATAGCTAATAATTCCTAGGAGAACCCACCCACATATATTGTGCAGCCACCCCTCCCTTTCACTACCGAAACCTGTTCTTCTCTTCTCATTCTTCTTTTTTTCTTCCTCACATCATCTTCCCTCCACCTCCTTAAACCGGGCGGCCTTGAAGACCTCCAACCGAGAGTAGCTTCCCCTCTATCAAATGCTAGCCGACCACCACCAAGCAACCAGCGGCCTTACACCCCCAACAACAGCCATCTCCTCCACCTTGAGGTTGTCCCCCCTAGAGCCAAAGGAGTTCCTTAAGGTGGTGCACAACCCCTTGTGACCGGAGTTCCACCGAACTCCCTACAACCTTAACTAAATTCATAGGTATCACCCTCATCCCTCTTAAATCCATTCTTGATTTCTTTTATGCAATTTTATTAGAGCAAGGTATACTCATCTACATGCTTTGATAACATATACCACTTGATAACTAGTGCATCCATGTTTTATATTGAGTTGTCATATGAAAAAAAAGGGTTGTGTTATTAAAAATGAGTTGATGCACCATAGTTGTTTTAAATTCTGATTTATATTAATAATTAATCAGATTATATACATATTAAAATGTGTATTTTGTGGGTTAAAAGTACAGAGAATGGATGTGAGTTGCATGGTCAGTAATGGTATAATTGTAGAAATATTGTATTGAAGTTATAATATTGAAAATGAGATTTTTCACCATTATAAAATAAATTTTAGAATTATATGTGTAATAATCAGAATATTATACATATCAAAATGTGTATTTTAGTGTTTTAAAGTATGAATAATTGATAGGTAGGTTGTATAGATAATATTGGTAAACTAGTGTACTTGTTATATTATTGTACTATAAAAAATGTGTTGTTCACTATAGTTAATTTAATTTAATAATAATAATAATAATAATAATAATAACAATAACAACAACAACAATAATAATAATAATAATAATAATAATAAAAATAATAAAAGTAAAATAATAATAATAATAATAATAATAGTAATAATAATAATAATAATAATAATAATATTAATAATAATAATAATAATAATCAGAATTATATATGTATTAATACGTATATTTAGTAGCTTAGTTGATGAACAAAGGAAGGGATGAGTGCATGCATGGTAGTGGTAACTATGTATAGTTTATTACATGCACATAAGCTTGGATATAAAAAAAATATGCATAATTTTTTATTAATAATGAAAATAAATTTCAGAATATTAAACTTATTTATTTTTGTAATTTAAAATGTTAATTAGTGAAATAAAATAGTTTCATGCATGCTCAATTAACCGGTTAGCGTTGTATAATGTTTTTCAATATTGAACCCAACCTACGCATGCGTAGGAATACATTGTTTAATCACACGTAAAGGCCTATACGTACGCGTGGTAAATCAATATACGAGGTCCTTACAACTTTATAAATAATAGTATGGTACGTGATTGTTGGCATGTTAACTAAAGCCATGTGACTGTTAGAATTATTGGTATGAGCGTTGCTACTATATTGATATACGTGTAGCAACTCTATACTTTTACATAAAGTAGATAATGGTAGAATTAGAATTAATTTAAGTAATGGTGGCAGGGCACGTGGGTGTCGCATGACCATCGGACGTGGACTTTGGATCTGCTACAACGCAGCAACAGGCAGCAGGCAAGTGTACCTTGCCTTGATCTCAGTAAATTGTGCTTAATTTTAAATGCAGTTTATAGTTTATATTTTAATACATGTACTTTTTTTTGAAACCTAGGACCTTAATGATACTTTGCGTCTGAATCATATTCATGTGACGACTTCTATGCACAAAATCGGGTATCATTAGATTGTATTGTCATCATATACCTTATGTACAAAACTTGCACTAATTACCTTAGGACACTATACACGACTCTTATGTACAGAAGCCTCACTTGAGATATTCAAGGATTCTGGCTTCTGTTTTAGGAAAAGACTTGAGACATGTGCTAGTTGACATAATGTTATTTACACCTGGACTTGAGACATAGATAGTAATTGTCTTGCATATCGTGGACATGAGACGTGAGATACATGGAGTTGGGGATAATTTCTCGTACCGCTGGGCTACCACTCACTACTAGCTACCAATGCTTACGCTTCGGGCCCTATAGTGCTGCAGGTACCTTGACGGGGATTGTACATACCTACTACTACTATTACTACTAGTTACTGTTGTGTCTATGCAGACCTACAAGGCCCGGTAGTTTAGTAGACGGGTACGTTCTCATTTCCTTTTCACTTATATGGATTATGTTAGATACCCTGAGCACACTTATTTTATTTACTGTACTTTGAATTGAGTTATTCTTGTACCTTGCTATGTCCCCTGAGGACCTGGATCCGGATTATGTCCCCAGGTATAGCAGATGAGGATTACCTCAAGGTTTACGGGACAAGAGCTGACGTTGGAGCGGTACTTCCACCATAGGATGATGTTGTGCCAGAGGATTTCTCCTAAGTACTTAGTTATCTATTTAGTTATTTATGCTTAGTGTTATTTTATATTTGGACTTGGACTTCTGGACATATGTATATAGTGTTATTTCACTTTTCTTTATTGTGACGGGTTGTTCCCCGAGACACTACTTATTTTGACTTGGTGATGGACTATTTTCTGTTATCTATTATTTTGACTGGTCTATCATATTATATTATGATTGTTTTCTATGGATGGGATTAGAATTATACTAAGACAAATAATTTAGACTTGTATTTATACTTATTACAGCTTAAGTACATTCTAACGGGTCCATTAAATTGGGTTGCCCATTGGAGCTGTGCTGCTGGCCATTACCACGTGACTAGTCCATTAGAATTTTGGGACTGGGGCATGAAAAGTTGTGTGCACGCATCTTAGAAGTAGTTGACTTATCTGGTATGTTGTAAAGATGCGTGGTATCTTCTGACCTGACACGGTTTCAAATATGTTCATTGTCGGAGTGAGAGAGTGCATGAACTAGCTGTCGACTGATCATCGGTATGAGAGTCCGAGTCTTGTATTAGTAGTTGGTATTGGTTTAGTTTTCTAGATACTATTTGACTTTATTGCATTATGTATGCATAACGTATACGGTTCAGATAGTTCATTGGGAGGAAAGAATCTACTAGTGAGCGTATGGGATTTTTGTTTCTTACTGTACTGTAAAAATTGTGCAACTGTGTAACCCCCAAGTTCTACGGAACGCCTGGTGGGACGACTGTTATTCTATTTCTTCTCCTTCATGCACTATTAGTGATGTCTCGAGTGCATTTCACATAGATGGTTTAGTTATCCTATTTATTGTTTACTGCTTTACTTTCATGCATGTCGATTTATTGTGTACTTGTTATGTCCCTCAGAGGACCTGACACCCTTTACAGGTTTAGAAGATCATGATTATTTGCAGGAGCACGAATCAGGACTGGCTACTTCTTTGTCTTTCGAGGATGTCTTCCCTTAAAGATTCTTGATCGCTAGATGATGTACTTATTTTGTTGTCTTTCATATCCTAGTGGGTAGCAGATTTGTCTCCACCCGACTTCTAGTTCTTCTCAACTATTTTCATACTTGGTTAATTATCATATTTGATTATTTATTACTATTTGGTTTTGTGGATGAGATTTGTATTGCATGTGACTTGTGTAATTATATACCACTTGTAAATTATTATTCATAAAACAACGTACGTATGTGTATGGTTTCCATATATTGGAGTTGCCATGTACATACGACTGATATGCTTACGTATTCCTAGTCCTACATATTTTGGGACTGGGGCATGACATGATCTACAGGGGATTGGGACATTGGTTCTGGACTTTGAGAAGTTACAGTCAAAGAAGTATGTGTAGCAAAGTACCAGTGATTACCAAGGAACTGATCTAAGAAAGTCTGTTGCAGACTTGAGGTTGAACATCTATGGTTGCCAGATGGTGATATCTTGGCAGGAGACATACTTTGAAACAAGGCTTCAGTATCAGATGGATGTTCGAGGTTCTGCTTGTGAGTTGAGTCTCAATACAAGAGTTTTGGGACACCAAGACTAGGATATATACTCTGTACAGCAAGATGTCTAGTCTATGGCTTATCTCCAAATATGGGGGTAAGGAGGGGGAGAAGTATGAGTTTTGTGCAAAGACAAAGATTACAAGAAAATTGTTCAAACGGGTAAATCGAAGTACTGATTTTCTGGAGTTGGTACACTCAGACATCTGTGACTTCAAACAGTTCTCTACAAAGGCTATGATAAAGTATTTCATTACCTTCATCAACGAATACTCGAAGTACGCATTCCTATATCTTTTCAACACAAAATATGAAGCATTCGAGAAGTTCAAGGAGGTCAGGGATGAGGCTGAACGTCAAAAATAGCAACAACTTAAGAGACTAAGAAGTGATCGAGGCAGAGAGTATAGGTCCATTAAATTCGCATCGTTCTGCAAAGAAAATAAAATTTTTAATGAGATGACTACTCTGAATTCTTCTTAATCAAATGGAGTAGCTGAACGGAAGAATATAATGTTGAAAGAGATGATAAACTATTAACTGTGGGTCTTCCAAACTGCTTCTGGGAGAAGCTGTGCTGACGACTACGTTCTTCCTGAACAGAGTACCGTACGCAACATCCGGCGTAACTCCTCATGAACTCTAGTTCAAAGTCAGATCCAACTTGAATGTCATTCGAGTGTGGCGATGTCTGGCGTATGCGAAGCTTTCAGACTTGAAGATTTAGAAGCTAGGAACGAGGAATACGAAGACAATCTTTTTGAGATATGCTGAGAAGAGTATTGCTCGAAGGTTCTTTGATATTTGAGTCTAATTATATCATCAAAATCTTGCGTCACATAATTCTTTGAAGATAAATATACAAGGCACAAGAATATTATTTTTGTAGACATTCCGGAGAATAATGTGAGTACACAGGAGGCTAACGCTTTCAATAAAGATGTAGTTTAAGAATAAGTTGTCATTCAAGAGACAATATTCGAACCGGAGCTCGCAAATGATGTCTAAGCGACTGAGGAGACAGAAGAACTTGGGAGATGACTTCTTCACCTATCATATGAAAGCAGACCCTCTTTCCTATGATGAGGCGATGAAGACCAGAGATACTGTCTTCTGGAGGGAGGCTACAAATAATGAGTATAACTCAATAATGTCCAACAACAATTGGATATTGGTCGATCTTCTTGAAGGAGCTAAACTAATCGAATCTTCAAGAAGAAAATGAAGGCTGATGGAACAATTGACAAATTTAAAGTAAGACAAGGTTGGTAGCCAAGGGGTTTTCTCAGAAGTAGGGGATCAACTACTTCGACACATATGCTCCAGTAGCGTGGATGACGACCATCAGGGTAATGATTGCTATAAGTGCAATCCATAAGCTAGTTATACATTAGATGGATATAAAAATAATATTCATGAATGATAAATTTACTGAAGAGATTTATATGCAACAACCAGAAGGAGTCATCATCAAGGGCCTTGAAGACAAAGTTTGCAAGTTGGTGAAATTGCTATACGGTCTGAAGAAAGCTCCCAAGATGTGGCATGAGGGCATGAGAAGTTTGATAATGTTATAAGATCAAACGACTATAGGGTCAGTGGGACGGACAAGTGTGTTTACACAAAGTTCGCTGACGAGAGAGGAATTATCGTTTTTCTATACGTGGACGACATGCTGATTCTAGGCACGGATTGAGCATGTATCACTGAGACAAAGAAGTTTCTCTCATCCAAGTTCAGTATGAAGGACTTGGGAGGATTAGATGTGATCCTGGAGATTAAGGTCATCCGGACAGGCACTGGAGTGGCTCTGTCACAGTCTTATTATATTAAGAAGATGCTCACACACTATGGATATCAGGATCTTCTATGGATCGATACTCTGTATAGGTGTGACAAGAAGCTGAAGTCCAATCTCAGTGAAAGTGTTAGGAAGTTGGAGTATTCAAGCGTCATTGGAAGTTTGATGTATGCAACAACTGCCATAAGGCCTGACATAGCTTTCGTCGTCGGGATGTTGAGTCGATTCACAAGCAATCCAGGTGTGGAGCACTGAAAAGCTGTGATGAGAGAAATGAGATATCTCAAGAGGACTCAAAAATATGTATTACACTACAGTGGTAATTTGACCGTAGTGGAAGGCTTCAGTAATGCAAACTAGTATTCAGAAGAAGAGATCTAAAGGTCCACATGAGGATATATCTTCTCAAAGGGTGGAGATGCTATATTGTGGAAGACGAAGAAGCAGACAATGATCTCTCATTCCTCAAGAAAATCTGAGTTTTATGCACTAGCGGCCACAACAGAGGAAGCAGGATGGCTTCGATAGTTCATATATGATCTTCCAGTGGTTGGCGCATATATTCGGCTGTACTGATTCACTGCGACAATCAGGCAACTACAGTGTTGTCATCAATTTTTTCTCTTCAGTGGTTAGAAGAGATCTGTGCCGCTAAGGCACATGGTGCTGTATGAGCACATCGAGGATGGCGTGATGGTAGCAGTTAATGTTCGGAGCTAGGTAATTCTAGCGGGTCTGTTCAAGACACTACATGAGCGCATCAAAGATGGCATCATTATAGTAATTGATGATAGGATTTAGGAGGGTCTGGCGGATCCGTTCATATACGACCTCAAGCTCCAGCTGATCATAAGAACTATAAAGGAGTATAGTACTCCATGTTACAGTGACGACATCACATGAGGTACCTTGATAGGATAAAGCTTCGACTTCAGGCCATGTCATAGCGGCGTAACACCGCATATAGTCAAGGACACAACATACATGGGCTTGGAGGACTTTTGATATCCTGTCTTTGTAATTCTACCATAAAGTTTTATGGTATTAGTTCAAAAAAAAATCTACCATGCATCTTGCTTTTGGTTCAAAAAAGGATCATTGATTGTAAGAATATCAGAAACAGTGTGTAGTCCTTTGAGACATTGAGGGGTTACGGACCCAGAACCACTGTTGTCTACTATATGTTCTCTGAGTAGAACAAAGTTCTGTGGGAGTATAGCTTAGATGCCTTAATGAGTTCTATGATATTTGGAATATCCGACGTGCTTTACAAGAAGCACGGTAGCAAATCACTATAAAGGACCAGAGAACTCCATGCTATAGTGGGTGACACCACCACGAGGTTCCTCGATAAAATAATGCCTCGGCTTTGCGAGTCATGTCACAGCAGCGTAGCACCGCATATAGGAAGATGTCCTAATGCTGTTAAATAAAGAGTGGTAGAAAGCACTACAAAGAGGCCTTTGTCCTCATGTTACAGTGGTGTAACACCACCAAGAGATACCTAGAGAGGGTAAAGCCTCGGCTACGTGAGCCATGTCACAGCGGCATAACACTGCAAGGAAGCACAAGGCTTCATGTTTGTAGAAGCATGAAAAATATCGATCGATACGTCCAACAATCATGCACCCCAAAGTAAAGTGCAGAAGAGATCAGGCTGCATAATCACCCTGTGGGCGACACCCATGCGTCCCAATCAGCCGAAGCATTGGCCTCAGATGGACCTGATGTGGCATTCTGACAACAGGATCATCTTTGACACAAAATCCTGTCAAAATAATTTTCTGAACGCCTCGAAGGACATGAGTAAGCTAAACAACAAAAGTCTCTTGTCAGCAAAAAAATTTACTCTTGATGGGTGTGTAGTACCACGTGTACAGCATAACAAAGATCCCATGCGACTCTGGCCCCATGCGCCACAGACTCCATGCATTCCATGCGTCTCTGGCCCCATGCGTCCCAGACTCCATGCGTCCCATGCATTTTTGGACACATGTGTCACAGACTCCCTGAAGACCAAATCTTATTGTTACAACTGAAGGAATTCTCTCCAACAAAGTGCGGACCACGTGTCAAGCTAACCAAGTCACGCACACAGGATCTCCAGCAACAGCAAAATCCCAAAAAATGTCCATGTGGCAACTTGCCCTGGATTCAACCCAAACTATGCACCCACAGTTGCAACCACATTCTGTTGAAGGAGCCCCCTGTGGCCACCAAACAATGGATCATGCAGCACCTATAACCCATCAGTATAATGGCTATAAATAGGGGTAACTTGGACTTCCCAAAGGTCTATTTTAGAGAGAGAGAGAGAGAGAGCATACCCCCTCGGCCAACTACATACATGCACACAAGCTCGGGAGATAGAAGAAATGAGAGCATCCTCTTCCCCTCATCGGACCATCAACGGACTAAAGGAGCCACCACAATGCTTTTTGTCCATCGTCACTACCTAGATCAAAAAAAAATTATACTTAGATTGTGTATTGGACCTCTTTGTACTTCCTTTAGTTTGTTGATTAAATTAAGTTCTTTCAGACTTTCGAATTTAATCGCGACTCTGCTGGGGACTAACTTCTCCTTTGATAAGAAGACAGTGATGTAGTCCAATGCGGCCAAATTGGGCTTGACCCAAAAAATACTGGTGGTACGCTTCGACCAGCAAGCATTCAAGAATATGCTCTTTGAGGACAACGTGAGTCCTTCTCCAAGGCAAGCAAAGACTAAGAAGGCACGCAGAACTTGGGTAGCAAAGTTGATGTGCCTCGCCCAATTGCGGAGCATGCACTCCCCACTGCTCTCCCTATTGCCGCAGATGCGCATTATGCGTCCATCAAGACTGACCATATTCATGCAGCAGTCGTGAAAGGCGCTCAACGACCAAACTCTGGCAGAAGAAAATAGTACGATGCCAGAAGTTCGGTGGCTGAGACAAGATTTATGCGGCAACAACAGAAGTCGCATAAGTTTACAGCCGCAGAAAAATGTCCACATGCGACACCTATCGGTAGCCGTAGGCAAAAGTCCACATACGGCCAGCACAGTAGCAAAACTTCTATCTTCGATCGAATATCATGCAGCTCTGAATCTATGTGCCTTATTGAGAAATAGAAGGATGTGAACTTGGACTCTTCATACTACGCACCGGTGCATGCTAGATCGAAGGAGTACAGGGCAGTGCGAGCTCATCAAGCTCAAAGGACTACTTATATGGCCTCCCATCAACAGGCTCCGCTAACTGTTACGTGAGCCCCCGGTGAAAAGTTGTAAAAGATTGACCCATGAGTCCAACCCGTAATGGCAAACAGACAGGGTCAATCTCGAAAGTCTTCCATTAACGACCTGGAGAGAGTTCGTGTACAAACCCCAGGACAAGGAACAAAGACAACACCTAAACACCTATTTGCTCGGTCTACCGGGGTTCCTAACAAAGGTGTAAAAGTTGATAAGCCCTCGCTTGATTTGCGCAACGTGATCAACCACAAGCGCAAAGCTAGGAAAACAACCACGACATGTGAGGTATTCTCTCCAGGACACCCCTGTGCCAACTTTATCATCAACTGCTGTCGTACTAAAGCAGCAGTACCAATAAATAGACAGTCGGCTCTCCAAAGTCTGCAACCAAAGGCACCTACCCGGCAGCATCCCTAAAATAGGTGCAATTACCAGAGGAAGAAGAGCTGCCCTTCGCCTCGTGTTATTCTGCTTGGAAGTCTCCCTCCACAAGGGGAGATCGGAAGTCTAGCACCTCAAACCCTTCGCTTTCAGCCAGCGTGCCGAGAAGGCGGACCCAAGGAGGACAGGCGGCAGTACTGGCATAAGGATTTTTCTAGGGCACCCGCTCCAAGAAAAAACTATTAACTGCCGTGGGTGGTTCTTCCTTAGGACCCCTAGTGATTCTGCAAGCTGGAGTAAAAATCCCCCAGAACTCCACGATAACTCGATATTCCAAGGGGCCAATGATTTCCAAGGAATTGATGTCGAGATTCCTGTGAGTAGTTACCCTCACCAGGAAGATACATCTTTCTATGTTGGGGGCAGTGTTCTCTCGGATTTCGAAGAGGATGCGACGCTGATAACCTTCCCTGAGGACTGTTCGATACAAGAGTCCAAGGCAGAAAGTGCGACATCCACTGTTCTATCTGTTGCCTCCCATGTAAGAACAGTGTACATGGCGGGGGACGATCACGAGGGCCCCAGAGATCAACAGTGACTCAAAACTCTCAATTCTATGATGCACACCATGAGTGCGTCGATGCAAGCCTTAACCCAGATGATGTTGGAGATTAAGGCAAACATGGCCTCACAGCCACCAAGAACCTCGAGGCCAGCTAGTCAAGATCCTGGGACAAATGGAGACTCAAATGCCACCGCTCCGTCCATCAATAGTGATCACATTAGGCCCGAATCATCTACTCCTTCCATAATAGATGAGGCTCGGGAAGCGATGCGGGAGGTACGAGAACTGCAAGCCTGTTTGGACTAAATAGGGAACCGAGACTCACTGCGGGAACTCGGAATTCGATAACCATATCCCCGCGAATAGAGAGACGTGTCCTATCCACCTAAATACAAACCCTTCAACTTAAATATATTTGAATGAAAGATGTCTCCTTGTCAGTACATAAGCTACTTTGCTACAACAACATGGCATCTACCCCGCAGTGATGCTCTCCTCACCAAGCTCTTTATCGGGGGATTATAGGGGGTCGCCTTCGATTTTTTCTGTATCCTCCAAGACAACTGCATATCATCATTCGACGATCTTAAGATTCTCTTCCTCGCCCGATTCTATGACGGAGGATGTGACATGACGATGTCCTCCTTACTGGACATCATGCAAAAAAATAATAATCCTGTACGGGAATATGATGAACGCTTCAGGAAAGCCGCACTGAAGCTACCCCCGGGTAATCCTGAATCCACTATTATAAAAATGTGCCAAAAAAACATACTTTCGACAGTCAGACTATAGATGGGTGACACCCAATTCAAAGACTGGATGACATTCATCATAAATGCCGATGACACTGAGAGTAGGGAAATGGCGCCCATCTCTTAGGAGTATAGATCCCTATCGTTGAGGATAGATGAAAATGTCCCTACAATAGCAATAACAACAGCGGCAACAATAGCCGTGAAAACAAGGGAAAGCAGACCCTTATCGCTAACTTGACCAAGAAGTCCGAGCATAAGCTGACATAAGCTCCAAAGCTGAAAGAGACATAATCTTTCGAAGACGATGATGTTATGGCAATATTTGACGTGCTGATGCAGGAGAACAAGATTCATCTTCCCGACGTTAAATGCCCTGTTGAGGTAGCCGAGGTGAATAATCCAAAGTACTGCCATTACCATCGTTACGTCCATCATGCGACACGGGAATGCTATATGCTGGAGCGGTACATCCAGCGTCTGCTCGACACAAAGGCCCTTACCATGGATATCAATGACAAGATGGTTGCCTCTAACATGGTATCGCTCTAGTTCAGCAACTTTTCGACGACAGAATCCCAGGACGGGATAATCCCAATTCTTCGGGCAACGATGGAGGTCGTTAATCTTTCGCCAGCTCATGACCAACCGGCTGGGCTGATACCTCTCACCATACCACGTGGGGAGGTCATATGGGTTTACCCGGATCTTACTCCAGAATTGATGCAGTAGACAACACCTTCTGCCACCAACACTTGCACACCTCCAGGATTGATGCAACAAACAATAACTTCTCCCTCCCGAAGAAGCTATAGCAGGAACAACAAGATCAGGCCTAGCGTACCAGCAAGACTACAACCACCCTGACGATGGTGCACTTCCAATAGTGGCACCCATATCTTCTGATCTGGGTCCATCCCAGTCTCTAGCAGCAGATAAATCCAAGAAGAAAGATACTAGCTTCGACAAATCGTTGTGCAAAGACATAGCCCAGGGGCTGGAGAAGCCCTACAAATTTAATATCTTGGTCCAGCTCGCCAACACTCCAGTGAAGTTTTCTCTATTCGAGCTTCTCCGAATCTCCAAAGACACTCGGGCTGCTCTTAGTGAGGCATTGCAAAGTGCCGACATCTACTTGTGGCAGGTCAAGCCTCCAGCTGAGGTTCCCGCCGCATGCCCCTACTACAATAATATGATAGAGGAGATACCCAAGATTACGTTCTCATAATAAGACATATTGCTAAAGAACAATCGGCATGATCGAACTCTATACTACTTATGAAACATTGGCGCCATCAAGGTGGACCAGATGCATATCGACCCTGGTTTGTCAATCAACATCATCCCGCAGAGTCTTCTTTAGACCTTGGACATCCCGATGCATCGTCTGGCAGCGACCAACACTTCCATCAGTGGCGTCAACGCGGGAATAAGCTACCCTCTGGGCAAGATTCACTTGAAGTACCAAATCGGTGATCTAAAACAAAAGTCACCTGCTACGTCATAGACGTAGACATATCTTACAACGTTCTCCTGGGACATCCATGGCTACATCAATACATGATCGTATCTTCAATCTTGCACCAGTGCTTGAAGCACGTAGACGATCACAACGTCGTTAAGACTGAATTTGCTGACGTAGATCCTTTCAAAGTAGTAGAGGCTTATTACTATGATTAACTCATGTACAAGCAAGTCCGCTAGGACGAAGGAGGGAACGACGCCGACGCCGAAGTAGAAATTGGCATAATATCAGGCAAACCTTTAACGGTCTTCCTCAGGGAAAGTTCTCTTGACACAACCCCTCCCCTTGTTGTGAAGATACAAAGGAGGGCACCACAACCTCTGACGGTATGACTGCCAAGTCGGAAGAAGGACCCTGTGCCGGCTCCTGCCTCCAAACCCTTGGTGGTCAAGCTTCGTAGGAGGCCTCCAAATCCCTCACTCACATTGGAGAAAAATTGTAAGGAAGATGAACTAGAAGAGTATGTAGTGGCTCATGCTAACGCTCTGTCCCTAGACGATGTAATTTCCCTAGAAAAGATCTCCTACTTTATGAATAAAGGGTTATCTTTAAACTACAACGATATCACTCACTTGAGCATATTGTACTCCCTAGAACATGGTATAGGCCTGCAACTGCATACATATGTAACTACTACATATGCAGTAAATCAGATCCTCTCTAGCCAAGGTTCCTACTTTATGGTTCTAGCAAGGAGGAGGGAGACAAACCTATCATCTTCGGTAGGGTTGAATGCCCCCGGTCCTTCATCCCGGAGGACCTAGAGCCAGAACCTGATACCGGTAAAATATAACTCTACCGGTTCAGTGGTCAAGCCAAACACCTCAGCCAGAAGATGGATTATGATCTTAAAAGAAACCATTGTCTGAATTAAAACAAAGGTCGACCACTGCCTCTGCGACTGCAGTCTCCTTCAGGTAAGTTTGAGGATTACTACCATAAGACCAAACATGGATTAGGGTAAATCATGCCTCCTATAACCACTGAAAGCTCGGATGAAGAAGATGAGTTATACTCTTACTCTTCAGAATCTTCCTCTTGAGACTCCGACATCAGTATCACGGAGATGCTCAAACAAATATTGTCTGCCAACATGGTGTCAGCTGACCCTGAGGAAAACGACGATGATCCTCTAGAAATCTTTGAAGAAGAACCGTGGGACTAACTCCTAGACGCACAATGGGAGATGCGGTTTGAACAACAGGAACCTCCTACTGAGGACGAAGTCATACAAGTCAATTTGGGCAAATAATTCTCTCCTAAATATACCTTTATCAACAAGAGTCTGACGGGTGAGGACCGAGAATCCTTGTTGTAGCTCGTTAGAGAATACAATGATATCTTTGCAAGGACTGGACCCCCAAATTGTGGTCCATAAACTCAATATTTTGTCGAATACCAAGCCTGTTAAGCAGTAGCAATGGCGGTTCCGACCAAAAAATTTCAATATCTTGCCATCGAAGTTGAAGTCAACAAACTGATAGCTAGTGACTTCATCCGCGAAGAACAACATCCAGATTAGGTAGCCAACATCGTGTCCATCGTCAAAAAGAGCGAAAAGTTTCGAATCTGCATCAACTTTTGTGATCTAAATTTGGCCTGCCTTAAGGATAAGTTCTCCCTTCCGATCATAGACATAATGATTGACAACACCTATGGCTTCTAGTGCATATCCTTCATAGATAGATTCTTAGGCTACAATCAAATCAATATGTCTTCTGACGATGAGAAGCATACATTATTCCATACGCCGATAGGAGTATACTGCTACACAGTCATGCCCTTCGGTCTGAAGAACATCGGTGCTACATACCTGCGAGCGATGAGTACCACCTTTTGTAAGACAATCGAGTGTTACATTGATGATATCGCTGTTAAGAGTCACTCCAAAGATGATCACCTCTGGGATTTGAAGACTGTGTTCGACCTCATGCAGACACACCGACTCAAGATGAATTCTACCAAATCTTTCCTAGGAGTCTCTAGCAAAAAAATCCTGGGTTTTGTCATAACTTCGAAGGGTATCCATGTGGACCCTGAAAAGACTAAAGCAATCCTTGAAATGCGCCTACCGAAGAACCTCAAAGAACTTTTTGGCCTTCAAGGAAGATTGACCTACATCAGGAGATTCATATCAAACCTCTCGGGACTTTGTCAGCCGTTCACTCAACTTATGAAGAAGGGAGTCTCCTTTGTCTGGAACGAAGAATGCCAATGTTCTTTCAATGACATCAAGGAATACCTTAAGAATCCTCCAATATTGGTATCCCCAATTATGGAAAAGTACTTTCTGCTTTACGTATAAGGGATTGGTCACTCTCTTAGCGCTCTGCTAGCCCAGACAAGCAACGCAAGTCACGAGCAGGCCAAGTACTATCTCAGTAGGATGATGGCATGCGTAGAGTATATGTACAACCCCATCGAGAAGGAGTGCCTTGATCTAGTCTTCTCCATCCAGAAGACTCGACATTACGTGATAGGAAAAACCATCCATGTGATCTCACGAGTTAATCCTCTCAATTTCCTTATGACAAAACCTGGAGTGCTCAACTCTTGCCTAACCACATAAAAAATACTGTTGTCACCATATGACATGGTATTCGTCCCACAGAAGGTGGTCAAAGGTCTGGCTTTAGCAGATTTTCATGCAGCTCACCTAGTATCGGAAACCTAGAAGATCTACTAGAAGATCCCAGATGATGTCGTAGACTCGAACCTGACCACGAGTGTAGAAGCCGTTTGGCGAATGTTCTTCGACGGTGCTTCAAGAACAGGGCCCAAAGGCGATATTATCGCTGGTGTCGGGATAGTACTAATCTCTCCACACGATTTGGTCATCAATTGCGCCTACGATCTCACTGAGATATGCTCCAATAATGTGGCAGAGTATAACGTCCTCGTCACTGGGCTCCAACTTGGCAAACAAGTAGGAGTGGACTACCTAGAAGCCAACGTCGATTCCAAGTTGATAGTCAATCAAGTCTTAGGCGAGTACGAAGTCTGGAATAAAGGCCTACTCACCAACCACTAAGTCGCGTTTGAAATAATCTCTACCTTCAAGGGGTTCTTCATAGAGCATATCCCTCGACTGCAAAATATTAAGGTTGATGCGCTGGCCGGACTCGCAGCCACTCTAGCTGTTCCAGTCAATACTCATGAACTGATCACCGTAATTTTTCAAGAGCAGGTCTGCCCGAAGAAGAACCCCTATCAGTGCCTGAGCTACTCAGTAGAGATGAGCACTGACTCACAAGACAGGAGACTCCCATTCATCGACTATGCAGTCTATAAAATTCTCTCCGAGAACCCAAAGGAAGCCGCTTTCATCAGAATACGTTCCCTCCGGTTCTATTACAATATAGTTACCAAAATGGCACTGCTCCTATGACCATCGTCTGGTACGATGCCTATCAAATGTAGAAGCAAAATAGGCTCTCCAAGAGGCACATAATGGGATTTATGGTGCCCATCATCTGTCACTACCATATTTTCTAGGGAATGATATTTTAGTAAATTTATAATTAATTAAATATTGTGCATGCTAATAATTATTTTTTGTATTATTTAATTGTTGTTAGATGTTATTTATTTATTTTGGACTTGTGTTAGTGGACCTAACTAGTGTAGTTTAGACCCATGGACGAACATGAATTAATTGTTAGAATTTAGACTATTTAGAAAGCCCATTGTTAAGGAGATGAATTAAATTAATTAAACCATTAGACTAGAAGCTTCCATCCTTAATTATTTCTTCATGAGAGGCCCCAAGGAGTATATTGGACAATTCATGGTTGCTTGAGGAAGGGGAAAGGGGGCAGGCCTATATAGAGAGGGGGAAATAATTTCTCTCTCCTCTTTTCATTTGGAAACTAGATCTATAATTTCTCTCAACCAAATTTCTTTATTTACACTTCATTTCCCTACCAAATTTATCCCAATTCCTTTCCAAATCACTATTGGAGGCTAGTGTAGCAAGGATCTAGAAGGAGGAAGCAAGGATCTACAAAGAGGAGCAAGGATCTACAAGTTGGAGGCTAATTTCATCACATTTGGAGGTTTTATTGGGAATCCATCTCCCAATAGGTAAAATTTAGTTTTTCTCCTTAAAATATGTTCTAAATCTGATATTTAACCATGGAAAATCAACCCATATGCATAGTCTTACCATAGGATTTGGTTTTGTATTCATAGGAGGCATATTTAGAAAGTTATTGTTCTTTTTGTGTCAATTTTTGGGAAATTCCAAGATTGACATTTGTTGTATGTGTCAATTGGTCCTATAGATCAATTTGACATGTTCTTGTGTATTTGGGGCTAGTATCGTATCCAAAATTGGGTACGTGTAGGTCGTATCCCAATAATTTGGTGATACGTGTTGATTTGGGGGTTTTTCCTCCGACACGGAACTTTGTACATTTCATATTTTTACACGGACACGTAAATTTGTATTTAACTCTTCGTATTATTCATAAATAATATATATGACTTATTTGTGTCATTCGGGGTACGTTTGGATGTGTGGAGGATTCGTGTCGCAAGCGTATCCTAGATTTAGTGGGATACGATCCATGTGTTAGTGTAATTTAAATTGTAGATCTAGTTCTCTTGTCATTGTGATATAAAATTATATATATATATCTATATATATATATATATATATATATATATATATATATATATATATATATATTATTGTGTAATTATATTTATGTAATATTGTGTCTTAGATCTATGTATCTATGTATATATTATAAGTGTATATATTGTTAGGTGTCTATTCTTCTAATTGTAAGTATAATTATATATATTAGTATGTATAGATATGCATATGTTCAATAGATAATTATATGTTGTTATATTCCTATTTATGTAATGTGTGTGACATATTATTGTATGATTTTGTATAGGTAAACATATATGTATAGTTATATATATATATATATACATAATACTATATATGTATGTATGTATGTTACCATGTATTTATTATATACATATTCCATATGGTGGTAGCTATATATATATATATATATATATATATATATATATATATATATATATATATATATATATAATGGTTTTAGCGACAGCAGCAAAAGCGACAGCAGCCGCATCGCAACAACACAGCAGCAGCCGCTGTAGCAGCAACAGTAGCAAAGGCGACAACCGCAGCCGTCGCCAAAGCAGCAGCAGCAGCAGGAACGTTCAGTAGCAGCGACGACAGCAGTTTAGCGACAGCCGTAACCCGTCGCCAAAGCAGCAGCAGCAGGAACAGTCAGCAGTAGCAGCGACAGCAGATTTAGCAACGGGTAGAACTATCACTAAAGGGACAGCGTATCAGAGTATCAGAGACTATTTTTAGTAACAGTTAGCAGATTTCTATATAAATACTTATATATATATATATATATATATATATATATATATATATATATATATATATATATTGGTACTTAATATATAAGTAAATTATTCTTAAATTGCTAGTTTCATTGTAGTATAAGTATAATTAGTATAGCATATGTATATTACGGGTAGTTAGTATAAACAAGTTTGGGGTATTACCTTAAGATACCAAGGTAAATACCAAGGTAATTGTGAATACCCAAGGTATTGGGTTCAAGATTATGGTTTTATTTTGTGATACCAAGTTGGTTCAAAACCAAGGTACCTATTTGATGTTTGTCTTTAAAGATTTTATTTAATAATATTTTTTTGGCATTGTATGTGATATTTTACCTATGGATTTACGTATCAGGAGATGCGTTATCCTAGTATTTAAGATATGGGTTTTGTGACTTAGACTTTAGTATTTAAATCCAATATCCTTGTGTAGACTTTTGCAACATAGAATTA
This sequence comes from Iris macrosiphon, assembly GCA_036927795.1. Classification (NCBI taxonomy): domain Eukaryota; kingdom Viridiplantae; phylum Streptophyta; class Magnoliopsida; order Asparagales; family Iridaceae; genus Iris; species Iris macrosiphon. The sequence goes on from JAYESA010000005.1 coordinate 294,363,397, forward strand.
GGCAGTTGACCATAGTTTGACCATAGTTGACTATAGTTGACCTTAGAGTTGACTTAGTTTGACTTTTGACTTAGAATTGACTTGTTGATCTAGAAGTTGACTAGTTTTCACTTATTTTCTTTCCGGAACCTTGTATTGATATTATATTCTCTATCTAGGTCTTCAAGGCACTGTATCAGACATCTGTGAGACTGTTCACCCCGGATTCAGGCGAGTACATTCTCTGATAGTTTCTCGTTTATGATATCCTCTATGTTCATTATATCTAGTGTAGATATCTATGTTTCTTGACACGATGGTTACACGGATTGGTATATCCGGATCTCATCATGAGATGTTATTCCTTGTATATGGTGTATCTTGTGCAAGTCTTATTTCATTGATTATCTTGTGCATGTACAGATACTGATTCTCGAGAAGATTTGCTACCTTCCTAGAGAATTCCGTGCCATAGCATACCATGGTTGGATCTATTATACCAGTCGGGGGTGGAGAGTATTTTAGTGTAGATATGTGATCATACCCTCCTTGTGCATGTCTTGTTCCTTGTAAGTGTTGATCATACACCGCACGTATGATCAGCCAGGCCATTATACTCTTGTACAAGTTCCCAAGCCGATCACATGTTAAAGCTAGTACTAACACACTTAGACATTATTATTCTTATTCATTGTCATATTGTTCATTCTTGTATTTATTCCAGTATTTCCTTATTGTGTATCTCTTGTATCTATTAAGCATCTTGTATATTCACATCTATTTACTATTACATAGTTTTTATCATTGATTAGAACTGCTGTTAGAGATATACTCTGCTCCTTTTCTGACTAGATATATTTTCACAGATGACACTGAGGACTGATACCCTACATATTATGGACCTCAGGATATTGTGGGTTTAGAGTCTGAGATCCTGGTTCAGGAGGGACTTATCCCAACTGAGACAGATGACCCGAGTTTAGTAGCTTCTTAGTATTTTTTGTACTAGATTTGTCTCCAGCTTATTTTTTAGTATTTCTTTCAGACTCATTGATATATTATTTAGACTCACGAGTTGTATTGTGACTATTCTATTCTTTATCTGATTCGTGCTCATTTCCATCTTAGTTTTGTGATTGAGTATATTGTTATTGTTGGTGGTTCTTTATATTCTAGATAGTTTACCCAGACAACGTTCTACCGCCGATTCTGCGGCGTAGGTTGGGCGTTGTTACCGACTTGTACCCTTACACCGGGTGTGGGTCATGACATCATCCATAGCCAAAGCTACAGGACCGCCTCCGGAGAATGGATTACTATTGGCCGAAAATGGTAGCGGACGCCGTTGAATACGTGATAAAGTGCCAAGCGTGCCAAATCGACCTAGATTTCTTCTACCAGCCCTCAAAATTTCTACACCCGACCATTGCGTCGATTAGTCAGCCTTCGGCTAAGGGACATCATTTTATCCTCGCCATTACCAACTACTTCTCCAAGTGGGCGGTAGCCGTTCTACTCGCTGAAGTCAAGACATCAAACATGATAAGCTTCGTCAAGCATCACGTCATATACCGCTTTGACTTGACACAAAGGATCATCCATGACAATGGTCCACAGTTTGTAAGTCATACTTTTTATCGGTTCTGTGATAAAAAAACCGAATCCATAATGTAGCATCGACTGCCTACAACCCAGCAAAAATTGGTCTGGCCGAAGCCTTCAATAAGACCATCATAAAGCTTCTCAAAAAGTTTATATCATCCAACAAACACGACTGGAATAAGAAGTTGGGTGAATGCCTCTAGGCCTATCGCATAATAGTCCGGATGCCAACTGGTAGCACACTATTCTCCTTAGTCTATGAGAGCGAAGCGGTCCTTCCCCTCGGGGTCCAAATTTCCTCACTCCGAGTATCTCTCTCCAACCGGCTAACCGTCAATGATAATCACCGTCGATGGCTATAAGAGTTAGAAGCACTCAACAAGAAATATCTCTTAGCTCAACAGTGCATTAAGCTGTACGAAGTGCGTCTTTCGGGAGCCTTCAATAAACGGATAAAGAGAAGGACTTACCAAGTGGGTGACCTCATCCTAACAGTAAGAAGGTCGATGGTTATGACCCACAAGGCGGCTGGCAAGTTCCAACCCAAATGGGAAGGCCTATTTATCATAGAATCAGTATTCTCCAATAGCACCTACCGACTGGCAAAACCCAATGACGACATTCTCATGATGCCCATCAGCGGTAAGTTCCTGAAAAAGTACTACGTTTAAGGCTAGGCTGGTACTTTCCTATCTACATAAAAGACAACCAAGATGTACAGTATTTACACTCTTGGTTCTTTTTTTCCAGCAAGTGCCTATGTACGACCTTGCCTTTCCTATACAAATCATTATAGAAGCCATTATCGATATTCAGGAGTTCTGAATAGCAATGGATAATGGATCCTCAAAAAGCTTTCAATTGGAGCAGTCCTCAGGTCCACTTGTACACTCCCGCAGTGACCACTCAAACTAATCTTGTTAGGCGCTAGCCATATTCACATTACCTTTGAGCCATCGTCTTGACGATCTTCCCAGCGGAGTAACCCTCAGTTCTATCTACATTCTCGGATAGACCACAATCAGCAAATTACTCCTTAGTAAATTTTTCGGACATTGTTTCACATCCATATTACCTCTGAACTATTATTCTAATATTTCTCCCGGTCGTGTTTGCCATGCCCAAATTACCTCTGAGCAAACCTTCTGGGTTTGTCTATCGATCATCACATCCATATTATCTCTGATATCGGTTGTCATCTCAACTTATCACCCGTACTTAACCCTAATAGGGTTTTATCTTAAACTTATTAATTGCACTCTCGTGCGCAAGAAGTAATAAGTCTACCAAAAATCCCCTAGTGGGATATCCTCAATGGTAGCAAACAACTACGTCCATATTACCTCTTGCTCGCTTCCTTTTTTCTTCTACCAAAAATACCGGGATCATACCTAACCTCTCGGCACGACTATCAATCGACTCACGTCTACGTCACCTCTGAGCTATCGTTCTCACCTCCTTTCTAGCAGGGTTTGACATGTCCTTCACACCTCTGAGCAAACCTTTCGGGTTTGGCTATCGATTATCACGTCCACAGTACCTCTAATATCTATCGTCGTCTAAACTTATCATCTTACTTAAATTTAAGTGCGCCAAAGGGGTTAAGTCCACCAAACGTACCACCTCTAGCAAGGCCTATTTTAAACTCATCACTTGCATTCAAATGCGCAGAAAACAAGTAGGAAACAATTTTTCTCCATGGATAAGATACTCTCACAAAATATGACAAACAAAAACTTAAGCACTCAAGAGCACGGAGAATAAGAGACTTCCAGGTTGTCTACAAATATGGCAAAAATATGCGGGACACAGACTCCCCATATGTGATCCTAGCAAATTATTCAAGTGAATGGCATAGTGTGTGCAGAACCCGAAGCTAAATAATACACATCACCTCTAAAAATGGGTTAAACAAAAATGAACCCTATGATTCAGGGTTCGATCAGGACAGTAAGATGTCACACCCCTGCATACTTCTCTAAGGACACCTGGAAAATATGACATTTGATGTGGGACGACTTATTTTGGTTTAAAGAGACATCTACGTCGCATGCAAAATGGTGCTAGGTTAGGGTATCAGATGACAAAGGTTGATCAAAATAAAAAGTTTATTACTAAACCCAAAGGAGGATACAATATACAGCCATCAAGGCCCATATAAAATAAAAATAGAGAGAGAAAAATGTAATCAGTCAGACGAGCCACGAGCCTCACATAGCACAATCGTAACCTCCTGGAGCGAACGTATATCGGCGCGATAAAACTGGTGGCGCATTCCTTCCATCTATTCCAACGCCTCACTCACCTCCGGAGTTAGGGGCATCAAGGCAAAATTTGGAGTGGACTCTAGAGGCATAACACGAGCCTCCAAAGTTAACCCCAGTACGGATAGAAAGTTCTTAGTAGCAGACAACTCGTCCTCGTCTCGTGCTCTCCCTGTAGGAAGATACGCCTTGACAGCCGGAGGAGACCCGATGGCTCGTCCCTCACAAGACTCACCGATACAGGCCCTCTGTTACCCAATCATTGAGACAGAGCAGAGCATCGAGGAAGTAAGGCGGATGGCTAGGGCTCCCGACTAAAACCATTCTGGGATGACATGGGGGAGTTTCACAAAGGAACCCCGACAGAGGCATACATATATAGACGAGAACGACGATTCACATGACCGAAATAATTCAAAAAATATCGAATGATGAACCTCGAGGGATGCAACTGACGTTTGAATTTTTGAAAAGGTTGATTCGCACACAAAAGACGGTTGGAAATCCGTACAGGTATCGAGCCGAATCCAGCAATAAATGGAGATTTGACAGTCTGGCAAAGAATCGACCATTTGGTACGCCCTCCATGTGGCCCAAAAATATCTCATCCATCTTCTTATTCAAAGTATTTCAAACTTGTCAGTTTGAAATCTTTGAAGGGAGTATTATAGAAGCATGAAAAATATGGATCGATGCGTCCAACAACCATGCGCCCCAAAATAAAGCGCAGAAGAGATCAGACCGCAGAGTTACCCTGCAGGCGATACCCATGCATTCCAATCACCCAAAGCAGCTTTGGCCACAGATGGACCTGACGTGGCATCCTGACAACATGATCATCTTTGACACAAAATCCTAAAAATTAATTTTCTGAACGGCTCGAAGGACGTAACATGCTAAACGGCAAAAGCCTCACGTCAGCATAAAATTTACTCTTGATGGTTGTGCAACACCATGTGTACGCCACAACAAAGATTGCATTCGTCTCTGGCCCTATGCGTCCCAGATTCTATGTGTTCCAAGCGTCTCTGGCCCCATACGTCCCTGACTCCATGCGTCCCATGCGTCTCTGGTCACATGTGTCACAGACTCTCTGAAGACCAAATACAACTGAAGGAATTCTCTCAAACCAAGTGCGGACCACGTGTCAAGCTGACCAAGTCATGCACACATGATCTCCAACAACAACAAAATCCCAAAAAAATGTCCACGTGACAGTTTGCCCTGGATTTAACCCACACTATGCGCCAACAATTGCAACTACATTCTATTTTATGAGCCCCATGCAGCCACTAAACAGAGGCACATGCGGCACTTATAACCCATCAGCATGATAGCTATAAATACGGGCAACTTGAACGTCCCAAAGGTCGAATTTTTTCTTCTGTTTCAGAGAGAGGGCATACCCCACTCAGCCAGCTACATACGTGCACACAAGCTCGAAAGAGAGAAGAAAAGAGAGCATCTTTATCCCCTCATCGGACCGTCAATGGAGTAAAAAAGCCGCCACAATGCTCTTTGTCCATCGTCACTATCCAGATCAACAAAATTTGTACTTAGATTGTCTGTCTAGGACCTCTTTGTACTTTCTTTATTTTGTTGATTAAATCAATCTCTTTCAGACTTTCGAATTTAATGGCGAACAATGCTGGATAGTTTGGCACTACAAAGAGGATGGGACCTCATGCTACAATGGATGACACCATAATGAGGTGGGACCTCGGCTTTGGGCCATGTCATAGAGAAGTAGCACCGCAAGGAAGCACAATGCTTCATGCTAAGGACTCTTTAAAATAACTCACCTAGAGTGTATGGAAAGAGATATAGGCCGTCTCTTGAGGGTAAACTTGTAGACACCTAAGATACATACACCGAAACCAAGCATGCACATGACTTTAATGTGCAACCGGATGCACAACGGATGTCATTGTATGAGTGGAAAGAATTACAGCTACGGTGTAGAATTCAAGGCTTAGTCAATTCTTGTATCATGCTGTTATTCAACCCATACGGAAAGATTCAAATCGAAGTGACATCTATCCTAACGCATGATGGGTAGTCACTGTGGGGAACGTTCAACCCATATATTAAGATTTATGGGAGATTGTTGGTGTTTTAGCCTTTAGACTAGTAAAGATAGTCTCATATTAGCTACACCACTAAGTGGGTATCTCAATATAATACTTTGTATATGTTGAGGTATGCACATGGGGGTATGGTGGGGCACATGGGTGATATATGGGGGTATTTTATTAGGAGAAAAAAATGATTAACTCCTCAATGAAAGCTTTTAAGCTTTTTGTCATGCTCTTGGATATTATTCTATAGGAGCTAAGCTCCAAAGGGGTTTAGCGGTTCGAACTCGGGCTCAAGAGCGCAAAGTGACGCTTTGTTGGCACACTTTGCACTTAGCACGTCAGCATCGTCGCAAGACAATTTTTTGCTTTTGTTGCTCTCGTTTTATGAGCAAATTTTTGTTCCGCTCATTTTATGTGCGAGTTTTATGCTCGGATTGTATGCGCGTGTTGCATGCTCGTATTGCATGAACGAGCTCTGAGCGGGTGCTGAACGGGTGCTTAACGGATGCTGAGCGGGCTATGTATTGGACTGCGATTGTGAGATATCAATTTTGTATATTGGGTTTTTAGTCCCACATCAGAAAGAAGAGGAGGATGGGCTTCCATCATTCCCTATATAAGGAGCCCTCTAGCCTCATTTTGAGACACACCAAAAAATTGATAAAGAGGAGTCCAAAGGAGTTTGTTTGAGTCGCATAAAGAGGTGGCTATGAGCGTTCCAGAAGTTCTCTTATGAACTTGCTGGCTCCTTGGAGTAGATCGTCGATAGACGACAAATTTTGCTTTGAGCAACAGTGGTCTTCACCGTCCCAGCAAGAATAATTTTATTTTGTCTTCTTCTTCTTTTTCTTCTTTTTCTTCTTTGTTCATTCTGTCTGATTGCAACTGCGTTTTGCAAGGAAGAACGAGGGTTATTTTTGTTTTATTAGTTTTTGTTCTATCTTAATTGTAACTGCTTTTGCAAGAAAGAATAACGCTTGTTTCTGCCAGTTGGTTTCTGGAGTTGTCACTAGTCTTGAGTTAAGATCTCCATTCAGGAAGATCTTGTTCCATGCTAACAAGCTCGTTCAGAGTTTTATTTCTACCTTCCTAACAAGTTCGTTCAGAATTTTATTTGTACCTTCCTAACAAGCTCATTCAGAGTTTTGTTTCTGGCATCTGTTCAATCCATCAGAAGATTTGTCTCAGGAAATAACACAGACTACTGGTGCACTATGCACAATGTCAGCAACGAACCCCTTTCCAACCATTGAAGCTAAATTCGTTTCCTACTTCTTTGTTCAGAAACACCTGGCCTGGAATCCAACCAAAATTTGCATCAATGTTAAGTAATTAGAACTAACAAACATGGGATCTTGATTTGAGCATCCTTAATTGAGTCTAAAACTTGTTAACTTCTGCAACGACGATTCAAGCCAATTTCAAAACCTAGGTAAAACTAGAAATATCACTAGTAATGTAATATTTTATTACATGCTTACTTAGTGTTGGTTTTAGTGAATGTTGTTTCTGGTCATTGTTTTATACTCACCAGTACTTTTTTCAAAGTGCTGACCCTCCCCCACCAGTTTGCTTGTTCGCAGGTACTGGATCGTCCGAAGAAGCGATTGTCGAGGCTTATCCTCAGGACCCAAAAATCTAGAGTCGATGCCTTGAGTCGTATCGAGATATTTTGAGATATTTTTATATAGAGGGACATAATGTATGGAATGATGTCATTGTATTCAGATAACCTCGTGCCTTGAGCTTCGCTTCGTTTACTCAGATGGATTATTGTTTGTAACACTGCTCCTCCGCTGTAAACTCGATCAGTTCGATTATAACCAAGACGACTAACATTGTTGCTTTGTGTGAGCACAACTTCAGGCTCGCACGACATCACGTCCCGAAGGGAACGACCGTCCCGCTGGAGCACTGGAGTTTGCTACAATGAATCGATCCTATTTCGACCAAATCCTCCTAGAAAGCAAGGCGTCAGACTTAAACTTCAAATGACATGGCATTGGTGATTGCCACCTTAAAGCATCGAGGGATTCTACTTTATAGTACTGATCAACATTTGCCTCTACCCTATATATAGACCTTACCTACATATTTTTGATTAGTAACATGACTTGCAATAGAGCTCTAGTTAGTGTGTACCTAGATTCTTCCTGATTGCATAACTTGATCGTAACTTACAAGTTTTGATCACGACATCTATGAAGCACATTTGCATGAAGAAAGAAGTATCATATTCCAATCATTCACATTCATTTTATTATCACTTTGCTGTATAGACATTCGGCATATTTCGTTGAGTTAGACCTAATATAGTGTACTTGTTAGTTTAATCAATAGCCCGAATCTTTCTACAGTATCCATTAATGTTAGCTTTCGAGAAGGAGAAGGGAAGAGCTCTCCCTTTCCTTTCAGTTTAAGGCACTCTTTAGACCTTTTGCGCACTAGGTGTTCACTTCAATCGTCAGTTCATACTGATTCTGTAATTCTATATATATATATATATATATATATATATATATATATATATATATATATATATATATATATATATAAACACCACCTTTCCCACTAATGATTTCTTTAGGTCGACATATAGCTCGTGATGGAATGGGAGGGTGCCAACCCTTCCACTATTGTCCTTCCACCTAAATCGTACCAAAAACTTTGGATCATTCCTCTACCTACTGATATGCTGCATCGATCGATCCATCGATTTCTTATATCTCCTACTGATCATAGGCTAGCTCTTCCTCAATCTGCATCGACAAGAGATTCGCCTATAACATATAACATGGAATTGTTTTAAGCCCTGTAAGTAGAGGTCTTTATAGTGCAAGTACAAAACGACATTGTTGTTGTTATTTAGTGCCATGCTTCATGCTTGATTCTCCAAACTCCAAAAGAAGAAGGGAGTAGTGCCTGGCTTTCTCACTATCGCTCATTGACATATGTTGCTGGAAAGGGAAAGCGTTAATTTGTCTAATCTCCCTTTGAGAACTCTTATTATATACATAGACCCAAGTGATCTTTTGGGGTCTACTCTCGCTTTGTCGTGGAGGGCAGAGGGAAGTGGGAGGAGGAACCATCATGGCAAATAGATGCCATGGCTTGTGCGCAAAGTTTGTTTTAAGCAGATCATTTTTTAATTTTTTTATAGTATATATGGGATCTATTGATCTCATGAACTCAGTAACTGTTCTGCTTGAACGGGTTGATTTGGGACCTAAACATAAATTTTAAATATCATATAATTTTCTAAAATTATATGCAAATTTCGAACATTTTTGAGATCTAACGAAATCTCACTTTCAGTCCAAATCAACCGTCAGAAGAAGATCCAAATCTTTTTCTGGACAATAAATTTTGAAATTATACGAGATCCTAAAACTAAATAATCCAGAAAAAAAAAAAAACTCAATACTATGCAAGATAATATCCATGCTTCGGAGATTTTTGGAAATCGAACAGTGTAAAGTTAAATGATACTTTCAGTTTAGACTTCACCAAGGACAGAAATATGGGCAAAGGAGTAAAGAGTTTAGAATCATCTTCGAGTTCCGCTGACATTTTTCTTGTAATTATGGCCCAAGCTTTAAGTAGATTCTGCACTACCATTACATTGGCACATTGTCGAGGACAAAATGATGCCGGATGAATTAACATGAATTTGTTTGCGAAAAGTTAGACTTTAGCTGTATTATAATTGAAAGACGTAGTAATCATTGAAGTGATGCGAAACTTCTCAACTGTACAAAAGTAAGATTGAGACATGGAATTTTATCTATTTCATCTAAAATAATTTCCACACATAAGAAACACTTCTTTTAAACAGAATAATGACCAATGTGTCATTTACCTTTCGATTTGGAATTATGTTGTTTAACGAGTGGATTCAAGCTTTAGGAGCTGGTGGGAACAAGGCATATGTCGCATACTTGAGGCATCTCCTATATTCATGAATACTTTGAAGTTATAATATGTAATTTTTAAAAGTAGTATTGTATATTTCAATAACATATTTTAATGTAGTAAATGAAAGACAAATTAGATTGCTGTAAGAATAAACGTAGAAGAAAGAAGAAGAAAATATGAGAGAATATCTCTTATTAGTGTAATCTCATAGTAGGAGGCAACGACCTTATTTATACAATCCAATAAAGGTGTAATACTAATCTCTAATCAATGTGGGACTAAAAAATAAATTAAAAATTTAACCCTTTAGTAACACACGTTATAACACTCCCCCTTTGAATGACCACCATCTCTAAGCCTATTGCCTCGTTAAAACTTTGCCAGAAAAATCCATTAGGACAAAACCTGTGCGAAAGAAAAGAGTACAATATTTAGGATGACTTAGATAGGTGTTGGACACGCTTAATGTTGCCTCATTAAAATCTTGTCAGAAAAAATTCAATGAAAAAAAAAATCCATGACTAAGGAAAAAGAGTACAACTCGTTATAGTCCATACAAAATGTATCTCCCCCTCTAAAAACAATCACTCCCCTTGATAATGTTGATCTTGAACAGTCAGTTGATGAAGACGTCGTATTCCAATTCCATGAACTAGTTTCTGAAAAGTTGACTTTGGCAACGATTTGGTGAAAAAGTCTGCAAGATTATCACTTGAGCGAACTTGTTGGACGTCAATATCAAAGTTCTTCTGAAGCTCATGAGTATAGAAAAACTTCAATAATATGTGCTTGGTCTTGTCTCCTTTAATGAATCCACCTTGAAAAACTTCAATGACTATGGTCCTTTATGTGGTGCCCCGTTCCTCCTATTCGAGGAGCGCGGCTAAGAAACACAAGATGGTATCGTTCGATCGGGATAGATTAAAACAAGAACTCGTCCTCGTTATGGATTTGTTTCTTCAGAATCGATTTCCATATTCAGTGGACCGTGCCCCCAGGATCGACTTAGCGGCAGAGTCAGGAGGGACCTCTCCGCTATTATCTTTTGTTGCCTCGGATTTCGATGTCGCTTGTTGTTTTCGTGCTTTGAGTTGGTTTTCGGATTTGCTTGTTTTCCTTGAACGGTTTCGATGGATTTTATTATTTTTGTTCATTGCACCGTATTTTAATTTCGAGTATGGAAAGAGAGGAAGAGGTATTGATCGAGCTGTTCGTGATGCAGATGAACGAGCAGTAGGCGGCTTACGATCGGAGTCTTGAAGCGCCTCTTTCCTTCTCCCTTCCAACCAACTAAGTGAGTGGCTACCAACCCGATTAGCTAGCCCTGCTTCCAAGCTTCACACCCTAAAAATCTTGCATTCTTCTTTGCCCCGATCAGACGATACCAAGTAATAACTAAAAGATACCAAAATAAAAAGGGAATAGACTTGGATTATATTGCTTGTCATTCAACTTGGAAATAATTACTTATACTGCATGCTTGTTTGTTTGGGATGTTCAACATATGCTTCAATGTTAGTTAGAATACATTATCTTCTATGAATTGTGCTATGCATATAGAACATCCTTTTTGCTATGCGATATACTGATCAGAAAGACTATGCAAAAACCATTTATGCTATGGAACTATTATCGTGAATGTTGTTTGATCACGGACAACTTGTGCACAAGGTATCTTATGAGTTCCACGGACGGTCGTCGGGGCGTTGGGACCGATCCAGTCCGGACGGAATGTATGTATAGTCGTATTTTATGGGGCAAAGTGTTATGCAGCGGGGCTCGCCACCTGCGTTGTATATCATTTGTGTCTTGAGACTATAACCCGTCCCTTTGTGGCATCATGCCAGTGATCCCTATGTATATTTAAACCTATTGCAAACTAACTTGTGTCTTCGTGGCAGGGAAGGCATGGTAAGTATTGTGCAGGTGGTTCAGACGGACAGGTAAAAGCCACCGAACGTTGGCAAGTTCATTTCAGTATTATACATATATACTGTTGCTTGTAAATAAACTAAGGCAAGATAGAAAGGCAACAATAAATATGCATGCTTCATTAAAACAACGTGTTGATTGGTATAGTTGGGTTTAGCTCGCCTTCACTAGTATGTTTCGACATACTGACCTTCGTTGAAACAGGTTCTCCGCACTAAGGCGAACCGAGCGAGGAGACGAAGTCATCTTCCCGATCCAGTCCAGCTGTAGGCGCAACCTGACCGCGTCGCATTTTGAAGTACTTGAAGAAAGGAGCTTGCTACTCAATACACAATGCAGCTTCGTGGCAAAGCCGTCCTCCAACCCGGAGGTCCTTATCATTTTGAAGTTTAGTAAAGGGATGTAATGTACATGAGTGCTATCTCATTTTGAGTCAACACTTTTATAAGCCCGTGCGACAAATTAGCTGACTCGTTCAAGAGTTTGTAATAGATGTTCATTATCAATAAAGAGAACTTTTCCATGTTTCAAATCTGTGTTTCAATTTATCTGCGTACTCTGAATATGTGCTCGTTATGTAAAATACTTTAGCCTTGTGCGGGCGCAACCCCAGGCCCGCACGGCGGTCACGCCGGGGGACGCCCCTATGATTCGGCGAAATTGGGGCATGACATAGTGGTATCAGAGCACAGATTCAAGTTCCTTAGACACTCGTATTGGAAAAGTTCCTTTAACGATCAATCCCCGTGCGAACTCTCGAACTCGCTAGGCCAAAATGAGATACGTTCATGCAATAAGTCCATAATACATTATGATCCTAATGTAATTTATTTTCTTTTGAACTAATGGCACCAGCGTAATCTGCCGCGCTAGCACCGGACAAAATGCAAGGCCAAGGAAGTAGTTAGGGCACTTCGGGAAGTTCAAGGAGTCAGCGAGCCGTGCCAAGCACCGATCTCATCTAGGAAATGTTGCGGATATTGGAGGCAAACCAACAAAGGGACGAGGCTCGCTACGAACGGGCCGAGAAGCGGGCGGAGGAGAGTCAGCTCAAGTTTCAAGACAATATAGAAGCTCGATTCTCAGTCCAACAGAAGCAGGTAGATGTCCAGTAACAGATCGTTCAAACTTTGGCTTCCAACCATTCCGTGGCAACAACAGCGACTCCGGTGGAACAGCCCGTGCTTGAAGTTGAGACACCGCAAATTCTAAGGACGAGGGACTGACTGCCTTCGACATTGGCCACTTCAAAAAAGTCTGCAATACTCCATTCAACGGGACTGAGGACTCAATCGTGGCTCTAGATTGGTTGGCCGAACTTGAAGACCACTTCGCTCTGCTAGAGGTCCCCGAAGAGAAGCGCGTCGTATGCGCGCAACTACAGCTCCGCTTTAACGCGCACGATTGGTGGGACGTGCATTAACGATCTCTTCAATTTGACCATGCAGAGGAGGCGATCTCGTGGACGACTTTTCGTGCCGCATTTGAAGAGGAGTTTATACCCCCCTCCTGTACGACGTCAGATGGAGAATGAGTTCGTGCAACTGAGGGAAGGCAGCATGACAGTTAAACAGTACTCCGTCGAATTCAATCGACTCTACAAATTCGCAAGCGCCTATTTACCTGATGTAGCGAGTCAAGCCAGAAGGTTTGAAGGTGGTCTACGCCCTGCCATCCATGCGCACGTAGTCGTTCATCAGTATCGGACAATACGGGAAGTCATAAATCACGCTCTATCTCTTGAACCGCAATATCCTCACGTTCCTACCGGCGCTGTGTATACCTCCAATCACAAACGCCAAAGCAACGATAGAGGAAACAATGCTGCAAAGCGTCAAAACAATGGTGGCCATCAGAAAGGAAACCCGAGACCCTTCTGTGATTTTTGTAAAAGACCGGGGCACACTACTGATAGATGTTACAGCAGGAAAGGGCTGTGCTTCAATTGTGGCGGGTCAGGCCACATAGCTCGGGATTGTCCACTCCCCTCTAAGCTTCTGCCTCAACGTAATGATCCTTAGAGGTAGGCTCTATTCCTAAGTTTCGGGAAGAAACTTACAATTAGTTGGATAGGATGTGGCGCCCCGTTCCTCCTATTCGAGGAGCGCGGCTAAGAAACACAAGATGGTATCGTTCGATCGGAATAGATTATTAGAAGCATAAAAATACGCTGGGGAATTATAGGCGTAAAACCCCCAACATACATGAAGCACGCATAAAACAGAAGCTTCAGAACTATATGCGTAAAATATGACTTCAGAGCTGCCCGCGTAAAGCATCGCTTCAAGCCTGTTTTGGCGTAAAAGGTTGCTACGCCTCCCTCCGGCGTAAACTATGTCTACTTTTAATACAGCATGAAGTTGTACGAGGAACTCTTCGTATTCCTCGAATGAACCTGTTAGACAGAACAGTGAACCTGACTCCTGACAAAGAGTATTGTACGACGATCGAGAGGACGGTTGTAATGATAATTCTGCACAGAGGCACAGGTTGTCGTTTAGTGGCATATCCTTGATATAAGTCATTTTTACGTGCTCAAGGAATACGCTGCCTATTTTACACCGACAGAAATAAGCTTTTACGCTCAAGATGAGATGAAACCAAACGCCACGTCAAAAGTTGTTCTTCGTACAGAACTCGAGGCACGTCTCTGCAGTTAATGCGCGAGATGGGGGCAGATCTCTGCATTTAATGCACGAGATTTGGTTCTATTTTTAATGACTGGGAGAGCTAAAATTAGGGCTAATATGCTCATGTCAGTATCCCTGCATATTACGCCAACCAGGCTATTTTCAACTATAGGAGCACGCCGTATGCTATTTCCTCGAAATACGCCAACTCAGGCTATATTTGCAAGGTACATGATAAGGCTATTTGGCCCAGAATACAATCAAGACCTCAGTTAGGAAGGATAATTTGCTAGTTTATGCTGGTTACCTATTACCTATGCAGCATCAAGCTTTAAGCAGAATTTGGCTTTTATGCCAACAAGACAGCTACTTGGCTTTTACGCCAACAAGATAACTATTTGGCTTTTACGCCAACGAGACAGTTATTTGGCTTTTATGCCAACCATCTCTACGCGAGGGGCAGTTACCTATGTGGCTTGCATGCCATGGTCTTCGTGAAGCAGTTATACGCGTTACCTCATAATGGGACACGCGTCACACGCGGATTCAGGAGATCATTCAGACGTGGGTAGCAGTTATTATAACCGCCGCGTAATCCACTAATTGGCTTCTACACCGACTGATCAGTTACTGTGACCGATCTCTATAAATAGAGACTTCCGGTCACAGGAGAAGAAGGTCAAAATGGTGGAAAAAAGGTCGAAAGGGAGAATACCAGAGAGAGAGCACATACAGAGAGTGTTGATTGACAACTTTGGCAACGAGAGTTCAATCCCTCCTGCAATCTTTGAAGCTTCTTCTTCTTCTATAACACTTCTTCGTCATCGTGTGGTCCAAAGGACAAAGTGATCGACCGCAGATCAGACTCCTATAGCAATATTTCTCCAGAATTATTTTTATTGTACTTAACATCCTCGTATAGGTTTAATTGTACTTCTTTTTCTTGTTTGTAAACAAAGAAAGGGTTTCGTATAAACTTACTCTCAATTTCTTCTGTTTATCATCAAACACAAGATGACGACTCTACTGGGGACTACTTTCTCATCTGACGAAAAAGCTATTGCTCAATACGATGCTGTATCCGTCGAATCAACGAAGAAGACTTTGGTCGTCCAATTTGACCAATCGGCTTATGAAGACATGCTTCGTGCAGGGGGTAGCTCTCATTCCCTCTCTGTCCAAGATAACAGGAAGCTGCGTAAAGTATGGATGCCCCGGACATCCTCTATCCTTCTTGCAGGCTCTCTCTCTCCGACCAAGAAGGTTGTGACATCACAACCTATACGCTCTGTGCGTAAAAATTTGTCTCCCGTCTGTGACATGGCAGACAAAGCTTCTGGCAATGCCCTAGTGCCACTCCAGAAGTCTACAACACGCACTGCGCGTAAAACTTTGTCTCCCATCTGTGACGTGGCAGACAAAATTTCTGACAAGGCCTAAATGCTAATTCAGAAATTTTAAATGCGTCCTGTGCGTAAAACTTCGTCTCCCGTCTGTGACGTAGCAGACGAAATTTCTGACAAGGCCTCAGTGCCCGCGCAAAAAATTCAAACGCGCCATGCGCGTAAAAATACATCTCCCATCTACAAGGAGGCAGGTGGACCCTTGTATCACATCAAGGGAAAACGAGTGGCGAATCTCCCGACCACTAGAGTTGTACGCCACCAAGAGAAGAAGATTACACGTAACGCTGGAGGCTGTCTGAGGACTCCCCCTGTTTTACGCAAACCCGTGCGAAGCTCCAGATTACGCCAGGGTAAGCCCATCCACGTAAAGAAGACCCGCTTCATGGGAAAATATGCTCCTCAGACAGATGATGGATTGTATGCTACCCACACGGCTAAACTGCTCTACTCATATGGCAGAGAAAGAGTTCTGGTTCCTAATCTCCATAGGCCCACTGATGTAAAAAGGCAGAATAAGCCTTCTTCTTCTTCTTCTGCTAATCTCACTGATTTGCGTGATTTCTTGATCCAGAAACGCAAAGACAGGGGTCAAAATCAAGATTTAGCGCCCCTAACTTCCAAGCGTGGGGACATCATGTGGGAAGATGCGTCAATATCTAATGTCGTCATGATATATGGGTCACATAAAGATTCTGTCTTTATTGTTCCACCAACTCACAATGACCAGCATCAAATAATCTTCAGTCACATGCGGAATAGACCAATTGTAGAAGAAAATTCTCACGAGTTAGATGTTGGGAGAATACAAATCCACAGATATAGCCCACAAGCTTTGAGGATTATGCAAAACATGGGTTATGATCTGAAGTTGAAACGAGGCCTTAACTATGGAAAAGGCAGACGAATATCGTTGCATGGTGATCTTTACTGTCAACGAAATCGTTTTGGGTTATGGTTTGCTGCATCTCTTGCAAACTCCAAACCTCTAGAGTCTGATCCTAAAATACCAGAGGCAGGTCCTTCTAAATCAACTTATGTGGACGAAGTTAAACAAAAAGAAGAAGAAGAATCAGACAACGACATGTCTGGGGGTAGTCTCCCTCGACAAAACAGAGCGGCATCTAAAGCTAGGGGTAGAATTCCCTCTGAGACTGAAAATAATGCAACTATGACCATCTTCCCTGAAGACGGTATGACTCAAGTATCTGGAGCCCGAAAGCCAAAAGGGACTTTCTTCTTCAATGATGATGACATCATTGAAATTTTCAACATATTGATGAAGGAAAACAAGATTCGGCTACCCAACATCAGATACCCAGAAAGGACTGGCAAGGTCGATGACCCAGAATATTGTCTCTTTCATCGGTACATTCATCACCCCACAAGGGCATGCTATGTACTAAAAAGGAGAATCCAGGAGTTGATCGATGCCAAAGTCATCACTTTGCATTTATAAACGAGAAGACGGTCACTGCAAATTGATTTCACTCTAACGTGACAATTTGCTCCCTCAAGAAGTACCGGATGATGAGTCCCTAAATTTTCCCCAGCAAATTCTTCAGGTCTATCCCCACTCAGCGAAATCACTTCAAAGAGTTTTTCGGACATGAGTTCACGTCCATATTACCTCTGAACTATTGTACAAACAAATTTTTTTGTTTCCCCAGCTGAATTTGTCATGTCCAAATGACCTCTGAACGAACCTCCCAGTTTGTGGCTATAGATCAGTTCACGTCCATACTACCTCTGAACTATG
Organism: Iris macrosiphon; assembly: GCA_036927795.1. Taxonomy (NCBI): domain Eukaryota; kingdom Viridiplantae; phylum Streptophyta; class Magnoliopsida; order Asparagales; family Iridaceae; genus Iris; species Iris macrosiphon. Next base: position 294,380,959 of record JAYESA010000005.1, read on the forward strand.
TCTTTCTATTTTCTCCAGCAGAGTAAATCTTTCACCACAAAAATGGTCATCTCCACTGAGTCATATCTTACCACGTCCTCATTACCTCTGAATAAGATATTTTTAGAACTTTTTCATGTCCACATTACCTCTGAGTGAAGTTCTTCTCTTCGACTTCCTACTATCACGTTCACATAACTCCTGATAGTGCTAGTCGTTTCAGCTTATTATATGTACTTAAAGTATGCCATGGGTAATAAGTCCACAACTCAGATGAACAAATCAATTCTTGGTTCTTCATCCCCAGCAAGTGCCTATGAGCAATATTTTCTCGATCGTCGAAGATCGAGAATCATATTCTATTATGTTGAGATGACCTCTGAATAGATATGTTCAGCAATCTGGCATCCCCAGTAAATGCATATGTGTAACATTTTTTTCCTTCGTTACAAATTCTTGTAAAGAGCCATCATCCGTATCCAAGAGTCCCGGGTACGCAATGGATGATGGATCCTTAAAATCCCCCCAGTGGAGCAATCCTTAGGTCTACATGCACCAGTCTTATTAGACGCTAGCCATGTTCATATTACCTCTGAGCTATCGTCCCATCAATTTCCCCAGTTGAATAATCCTTTGATCTATCCTCATGTTTGGATAGACCACACTCAATGAATCACTCCTCAAAGAGTTTTTCAGACACTAGTTCATGTTCATATTACCTCTGAACTGCTGTCATAATATTTCTCTCAGGCTAAGTTTGTCATGTTCATATTACCTCTGAACAAACCTTCCAAGTTTTGGCTATCGATTTTCATGTCCATATTACCTCTGATATCGGTTGTCCTCTCAACTTAGCACCCGTACTTAACTCTAAGTACGCCAGTGGTGTTAGGTCTACGAAAACTGCCACGTCCATATTACCTCTGGCAGGGCTTGTCTTAAAACTTATTACTTGCACTCTCGTGCACAAGAAGTAATAGGTCTACAAAAAAAATAATTCCTATGGGATGCCAGCAATGGAAATGAATAGTTCATGTTCATATTACCTCTGAACTATCTTTATTTTTTCCACCAGAGAAAAAAGTCAGTCCATGTTCATAATACCTCTGGACTATGTCTCTCCACTATCCCCACAGAGTCATATCTTACCGCGGCTATATTACCTCTGGCAAGACTTATCTCAAACCTATTACTTGCACTAACGTGCACAAAAAGTAATGGGTCCACAAAAATCCCCCCAGCGGAATGTCATTACTAACCACAAAACCTATCAGTCCATATTACCTCTGATAGGGCTCATTTCGAACTTATTATTTGCACTCAACGTGCGCAACAAATAATAGGTCCACCAAAGATCCCCCAGTGGGATGTCCTCAACAAACACGGTATTGTACTACATCCATATTACCTCTGGTATGATGTACAAAGTTCGCACAAACAATCATAAAGAAATGGAGGGCCCTTATATGATTACAAATGGCGCTTACAGATCATCCAAGCCTAATAAAAATTTGGCAATGGCTCCTATCAAAAGGCAAATTCTTGAAGAAGAACTATACTTAATCTCCTTTGCTTAACAGAGTATGATGAAGATCTTGTTCTGACGATACCATGCACAAAGGTTAACTGGATCATATTCTATCAGATTCATATGACCTCTTAATGGATATGCTTAACTAATTTTTAAACCTATCATGTTCATATTACCTCTGATAGTGTTTGGTATACAAATTTAGTTGAATTATATTATATCAGGTTCATATTACCTCTGAATAGATTTACATTCAGCAAAACCTTAACGAAAGTATGTCATGTTAATGATACCTCTGATATCACTTTCATCTTAGCCTATCATATTCTAAAGTGATGGGTCCACAAAGTCAGAAAATGTATCTTTATTATCTCTGAGAAATTATAAGAGAAATAAAAAGGTATATCATTGGGGAGGAGCAGTTAAATCCCTAATCTGTAGCGCCAAAGCAGCTATCCTCTCATTCCTGGAGTTCAAGATATTAGTGCAAGCCCGTTCCAGCCTTGCCTCGTCGTTGTTCAAGCGAGATAGTTCGGACAGAGAATTAACAAAACTTGCGTGGATGACACCCGCATGTGTCAAGTTCTGTTTAGCTGTATCCACTTGGCCCTTCAGCACATTACGGACTGCCGATGTCTTGAGAAACCTCTCCCTTGCCTGAGCAAGTTCAGCTTCCAATTCTCGAACCCTCACTTCATTTCCCTCAAATTCGGCATGGCACTCAGCTAGCTGAGTAATAAACTCCACCAAGACAGCCTGCTCTTTATCTATCTCTTGTTGTTGTTCCTGGTGGATTTGTTTAGAGATTCTATTTGCTCAGCAAGTTCTGCAGTTAAGGAGTCATACACAGCTTGAACCAGATCGTCGATGCTGCCTCGGGATAGTTGCAAATATTCATTAATGGGTTGTTCTAAACCATTAACTATTTGCTCTAGCGCATCAGCTCTTTCAGCATCACTGAAATTTCTATCTGCGCTATAGGGAGATTGGAGGACATCTTCAGAGCATCAAAACCTAGGTTCTTCTCCAGCACCATCGATATCAACTCTTTCAAAGTGAGATAGAATATGCTAGTGTATTGATCCACTAGCATAGCAAAGCTTGAATGGACGCTGGGAGTGGCCGCAATATCAGTAAATCTTCCTACAGGAATGACTGTAGAAGAGGTCGCCACAGTTGTTGCTTTAACAGATGGCGCGACAAAAGAAGAGACACCAACAATAGTTGAAGTTGTTGGTATACTCGACGAAGGAGGCACGGACGAGATGGTGGGTTCATCCTCCTCCGATGTTATTTGAACTCCTACTGGCGGGATGACACCCAAGAATGTTGCGGATGAGAGATCGACAGTTTCAAAGCATGCTTCCTCGACGTCGATCACCACCGTTTCATTAAATGGATCCGCAACAAAGTCAGAAGTTGTGTCAACTCCGCTCTCCCCAGAGATGTCTTCACCTGAAAAGAAGAAAAGAGAAAGTTAATATCAATTTGATGTTAATTTTCGTGAAGAAAACGTGAAGACAATATTTACCCATGGCCGATGGTATATACGTTGCGTCTGCATTCTGTATAGCTAAATCATTTCTTAATGATGCTAAACAAGCTGTCATACCTGGAGAAGAGGGTGCACCAACTGGCGTTTGAGGGAAATTATCCCAGTCATCACCCAGATCCACTCGAGGTTCATCGGGTGGAATCTCGCTGGAAATATTTACAAACGAAGGAGGGGTTACTCCCGTTATTGGTCTGGATAAAGGTATATTGATTCTGAATATGCTCGGTCTCGAAGACGACCTCGAAGCACTACCAGTAGCGGTAGTGGCGGTAGCAATCGCGGGCAAAGAATCTCCAGCACTGGTAGCCGAAACTGTGGAGGTTCCCTCTCTAAAAGGTGAAGGACCTCTGATCAAAGAATCATCCCCAACTGGGGAAATAACAGGCTCACTCCTAGAAGCTCCCTTGGTAGAAGTCTTTTTAGGACCTCTAACTGTTTTCTTCTTGCGGGGGGAAGGTTCTTTCAGAGTGGAAGCCTTCCGTTTATTGGAGATAAGGAGAGGCTCTGCCGGTAGAGCTATCACGCCTCTCAGTATTATTAACAAGAACTCGTCTGCACCAGCATGGTGTTCACCTTCATCAGATGAAACAGACGGTATCTTCTCCCTACCAGTGGACCTATGGGTGGGCATCCTGAAACTTCCATGCACATCAAAATCACGATAGAAGGTGTTGATGGACGCATAAAATTGGGCGTACGAATGAAGAATGCGCAACTCCATAGAGAAAGAAGTTGCGGGCACAGCAAAAATTGTACCTGTACAACCCGTGATAAAATACCGCCATCCTCTGGCTCCATCAATAATTCCACCTTTGGACTTGAAGTTGGTTATGGGATTCCCCACATGCAACTGGTCGTACCCAAATTGCCTGGCGAACCGGCTGGGCAGATAAGGCTCCAAGTAGCAGTGGTCCTCACTTCTGTACAGTAGGTGGGAAGGTCTAATGCAGACCAAACAATAAAAGGCTTCAGGAGAAAGAATAGTTCTCCCTTGACCTGCATCCTTAAGTTTTGTCCCCTGTTGATTGATATGTACAGGGGGGACGATACAGAAGAGCTTCCAACCATGGGCAAAATTTAATGTTCGCCGGCAATCTATGACGCTCGTCACATTCCAAAGGGAATTCTTGTAATTCAACAAGAAGTTATTTCTAGAACCGCTGGCAGGACCAGGAGACATCACCCTGGTGTTGTGAAGGATCAACCATCCCATCAAGTATAGGAATGGTAATTCTACTTGAGAAAATCCTTCACGCTGCGTATCATCAGCTAGCAGCCCATCAGTAATGACCCTCAGGCCAGCTTGTATACTACATACCATGGCAGAAAGCCGGCCCAATCTTGCTCCAAACACCAACCATACTGCGGGCCATAAGGTATTGCGATGAATGCGATCCGCAGACGCGATGCCAGGCACTACCCATCGACGTAGCCAGACAGAGAGGAAGCCAGCTAGTTGAGCTTCCCTTGACAGAGGCTTGCGACAATGCCTCATATAACTGAAGGCTTTAGTGCCTGCAGGATGACCCCCTATCTCCTCATCTAGAACATAATCTGAAGCCCCTGCATCTTCGATGAGATCATCGACCGTGTCGGCACTAAGCATGCTCAGGAAGTTCAAGGGCTTATCTCTGCTATCTACAACCTTGTCCGGCTTAGCATTTCTAGCCTGATGGAAGAAGAGGTAGGATGTCTATTTGTTGATATAAGCCAAATCAGAGGGCTCTTTGTAGAAGGTGGTGCAGGCAAGGTAGTGGCTCATCAGCTCCTGGTACACTGCCACTGCCCGAGGGTTTGTATCCCTCAGCTCCCTATTTGTGGGAACGTACTCTTCATAAGGAGTGTCTCCCATTGGCAGCTTTGAAATCTCCGCCATCTCATGAAGGGCTAAGCCCAACTCACCTAGCGGAGTGGAAAAAGTCCTAGTTAGCGAGTTGTATCGCTCCATCAAGGCTAAGAATAAGTTGGGGTTGACAGGGAGCCCAACACTAGTGGCGCTCACGGCCGCAAATAAACAAATACTTTCTAGCTCCATCTGGAAGTGCTTCAGGGCCCAGGCGGTTAAATTGGCCCATCGAAGATTCCCGAGGCTAAGCCATCCACTGGTTCGAGGGTTGACCTTAGGGTACACTCCTCCCTGCCCCATAAATTCATTACAGAAAGTCGATATTTGAACCGGCTGGATCAATAAAGTATCTTCACTCAGGACGCTGCCCGGCAGTAATACTCTGAAAGGCATAACAGGGCCTGAAGGTCTGCTCATAAAGGCTCCTTGTTTCAACCCTTTGTTGTATAAAATCTTTCCCGGCCGCCCATGAAGATCTGGAGTCAGAGTCCACATCATCTTCCTAGGATGTGTGGCATGGAAGAATGCCGAGAAAGGATAATATCTAGGCATCCTGGGCAGATACATGACCATGCCCTCAGAAGTAAATACCCAATCCTCCTTCTTGGGCTTAGTCTGGGATTGTTTGTCGATAACATCCCCGAATAAGAAACATGTTTTCTTATATTCAGTCCCATCTGTGTATGTCAGGGACTCCCCACTGATCATACTTAGCTGCATCTATTCTCCTTAGGACAAGATTAGAGTTCCCCTTTCTTGAGGATACTCATTTCCAGAAATCGGGAATGTCACATGGGACAAATCCTCCAGATAGTTTGAGTTCAGCATCCCGGCAGCAGAGCCCATCACTTCAGCCAAAGGAGGGATCTGCAAGTCTACTGCAAAATGCAAGAAAACAAGTCAGTTTTTACGCTAGACACTACACTCTTGCAGGATACGCCAAAGACTAACAGTCTGAGCTTTTACGCCAGACTGTAAAAATTTGAGTCTTACGCTGGAATCTATTCTCAGTACGTAAAACTCAAGGTTGCCATTATACGCCAAGATCTAACAGTCTGAACCTTTACGCCAGACTGCCAAAATTTGAGTTTTTATGCTGGAATTTACATCCAGCGCATAAAACTCAAAATTTGCAGTATATGCCAAATTTTGACAGTCTGAGTTTTTATGCCAGACTGCAAAAATATGGAGTTTTACGCTGACACATTAGAAATGTGGGTGTATTGTTGCGCATACACGTACAACGTGTGTGAAAGGTTCTTTATTCCTCTCGAAGTCTTTACCTATGATGCCCGGAGCGCAGCTCGACGGTGGAGCACTTCATTCAGAACGAGGCTCGCTTGGCCTAGCAAGAGTCGCTCGTGCTTGAGCAGAGGAGCGAGATGAGGAAGCAGCTTTCTTTCCCTTAGAGACAGAGGCCTATTTTGGTGCCATGGCAAAACTCAGAGTTCTCAGAAAAGAGACAAAGACGAAGAGTTCTCGGAAAGCAAGGGTTTTGCAAAGACAGATAAAGGGTTTCTCTGTCAAGACCTTGGGCTATTTATAGAGTTTGGATAACTCTTCGAATCCCTAACCAAATCCAATATTTAATAGTCGATTATGATTTGGGACCACGTCAGCCTATCACTTGAAAAAAGAAGACGGACAGTCATGCTGCGTAACGGATCCGGATTTTACGCTCAGAGGATACAAATCTATGGTTTTACGCTCAGAAGCTTTTACGCTCAGAGGCTACAAATCTACGATTTTACGCTCAGATGCTACAAATCTATGGTTTTACGCTCAGGAGTTTTTTACGCTCAGAGACCACAAATCTACGGTTTTACGCACAGAAGCTACAGATCTATGATTTTATGTTCAGAAGCTAACAGATGCTATGGTCTATGACTTTTTCGAGAAGGCAAATTACAAGGGTTTACGCAGAAAATACTCCTTTTTAGCTACAAAATATTCCAAGTGCCTGAAACACACAGAGGACAGCATTGAAGATGACTCTTCTTCTTGGGCCATTGGAAGTTCATTCGAAGTCTAGTTAGAATCTTTTACATCTAAGTTCAAGTATGGCCTGTTTGGCGGGCATTTCTCGCCCTATTTCGAGGGATTTTTGGGAAAACCATTCTTGAAGATGAGGATCTGAACAGAAATTCTTCGTATCAGAGAAGTGACAGTTCAGAATTTTTTTATGCGACTCCTCGTCCAAAAATAGCATGACAGTTAGATCCTCAAGAAAACTTAATGCTAAATAGCTTTTTACGCATCTTTCGTTATGCGTAAAAGATTGGACGTGACCAGATAAGCGTTTATCAGAGTCAGCGTAAAATTATTCAGATATTTCGAAGATGCACATTATCAGACTTCCTCACAGCAAATATGGTAAATCAGCAATGCATAAAAGAAGACAAGTTTATTGATCATGATTACATATGATAGAAATCCAGCTTACAAAGGATTTTTCATTTTCATGATTACATATGATGAAAATCCTTTTTCTACAAAGGATTTCTCATTTTCATTTAAGATCACGCCGAAAATCTGTTGTGCCAGGTTCTCATATTGGTGGAGATCTTTTTCTTCTTCTACGACACTTCATCGGCTTCTGCGACCGATGAACAAGAAAATGATTAATGGCGGGAGGATACAAAACTGGGCCTGCATTATTCAAGCCCACCCTCCATACGCCATGGCAGCTATATCCTAGAATTGTGTTAGGGGTTCAGACCCAACACAGTACTCAAAGACAGGACCAAACTGCCTACCTTCGCCCAGCGCCATAATGAGAGAAAATACAGCTAGCAAGCTGTGTGGTCTAATGCGACCATTCCTCTCTCCTGGACGAATCGCCATATAAAATTGTTGATTATCCCGAGCAAAGGGAGCTATGATATCCTTCCATGATCCATCATTGCAGAGGACATTTGCTCGAAGATGCTTCTTTTTACAACTCCTTACATGCTGGAAGAGTATGATCTTCTTCTTCCTCAGGTCAGCCCAATGGATCTCGGCAACCATCTCTTTTGGTAAAGGAAGTGTGGAAAGACAGGTTCACTCACTCACCTTTATATAGGCAGAAGAGAACATATCAAATCCCAACAACTTTCTAAAATCTGCCGAGAAATCAGCCTCACAGAACGAGTCAAATTTGACCATTTCATGCTTCATTCAAAGTATTTCAAATTACGAGGAATTTAAAAAATTTGAAGGGGGTCTTGTAGAAGCATGAAAAATACGCTGGAGAATTATACGCGTAAAACCCCCAACATACATGAAGCATGCATAAAATAGAAGCTTCAGAACTATACGCGTAAAATATGACTTCAGAGCTGCCCGCGTAAAGTAGCGCTTCAAGCCTGTTTTGGCGTAAAAGGTTGCTACACCTCCCTTCGACATAAACTATGTCTGCTTTTAATACAGCATAAAGTTATACGAGGAACTCTTCGTATTCCTCGAATGAACCGGTCAGACAGAACAGTGAACCTGACTCCTGACAAAGAGTACTGCACGACGATCGAGAGGACAGCTGTAATGATGATTCTGCACAGAGGCCCAGGTTATCGTTTAGTGACATATCCTTGATACAAGTCATTTTTACGTGCTCAAGGAATACACTGCCTATTTTACCCAGGCAAAAATGAGCCTTTACGCTCAAGATGAGATAAAACCAAATGCCACGTCAAAAGCTGTTCTTCGTACAGAACTCGAGGCACGTCTCTGCAGTTAATGCGCGAGATGGGGACAGATCTCTGCATTTAATGCACAAGATTTGGTTCTACTTTTAATGACTGGGAGAGCTAAAATTAGGGCTAATATGCTCAAGTCACTATCCCTGCATATTACGCCAACCAGGCTATTTTCAACTATAGGAGCACGCCGTATGCTATCTCCTCGAAATACGCCAACCAGGCTATTTTTAACTATAGGAGCACGCCGTATGCTATCTTCTCGAAATACGCCAACTCAGGCTATATTTGCAAGGTACATGATAAGGCTATTTGGCCCAGAATACGCTCAAGACCTCAGTCAGGAAGGATAATTGGCTAGTTTACGCTGGTTACCTATTACCTATGCAGCATCAAGCTTTACGCAGAATTTGGCTTTTATGCCAACAAGACAGCTACTTGGCTTTTACGCCAACAAGACAGCTACTTGGCTTTTACGCCAACAAGACAGCTATTTAGATTTTACGCCAACAAGATAACTATTTGGCTTTTACGCCAACGAGACAGTTATTTGGCTTTTATGCCAACCATCTCTACGCGAGGGGCAGTTACCTACGTGGCTTGCATACCGTAGTCTTCGAGAAGCAGTTATACGCGTTACCTCATAATGGGACATGCGTCACACGCGGATTCAGGAGATCATTCAGACGTGGGTAGCAGTTATTATAACCGCCGCGTAAAAGGTGCAACTCTCTCCACTAATTGGCTTCTATACCGACTGATCAGTTATTGTGACTGATCTCTATAAATAGAGACTTCCGGTCACAGGAGAAGAAGGTCAAAAGGGTGGGAAAAAAAGGTCAAAAAAGAGAAGACCAGATAGAGCACACACAGAGAGTGTTGATTGACAACTTTGGCAACGAGAATTTAATCCCTCTTGCAATCTTTGAAGCTTCTTCTTCTTCTACAGCACTTCTTCGTCATCATGTGGTCCAAGGAAAGTGATCGACCGCAGATCAGACTTCTATAATAATATTTCCTCAGAATCATTTTTATTGTACTTAACATTCTCGTATATGATTAATTGTACTTTTTTTTCTTGTTTGTAAACAAAGAAATGGTTTCGTATAAACCTACTATCAAATTCTTCTGTTTATCATCAAAAACAAGATTGAAACAAGAAATTGTCCTCGTTATGGATTTGTTTCTTCAGAATAGATTCCCATATTCAGTGGACCGTGCCCCCGGAGTCGACTTAGCGGCAGAGTCAGGAGGGACCTCTCCGCTGTTATCTTTTGTTGCCTCGGATTTCGATGTCGCTTGTTGCTTTTGTGCTTTGAGTTGGTTTTCGAATTTCTTGTTTTCCTTGAACAGTTTCGATGGATTTCATTATTTTCGTTCATTGCACCATATTTTAATTCCGAGTATGGAAAGAGAGGAAGAGGTATTGATCGAGCAATTCGTGATGCAGGTGAACGAGCAGTAGGCGGCTTACGAGCGGAGTCTTGAAGTGCCTCTTTCCTTCTTCCTTCCAACCAACTAAGTGAGTGGCTACCAACCCGATTAGCTAGCCTTGCTTCCAAGCTTTACACCTTAAAAATCTTGCATTCTTCTTTGCCCCGATCAGACGATACCAAGTAATAACTAAAAGATACCAAGATAAAAAGGGAATAGACTTGGATTATATTGCTTGTCATTCAACTTGGGAACTATTACTTATACTGCATGCTTGTTCATTTGGGATGTTCAACATATGCTTCAATGTTAGTTAGAATACTTTATCTTCTATGAATTATGCTATGCATATAGAACATCCTTTTTGCTATGCGATATACTGATCAGAAAGACTATAACCCATCCCTTTGTGGCATCATGCCAGTGATCCCTATGTATATTTAAACCTGTTGCAAACTAACTTGTGTCTTCGTGGCAGGGAAGGCATGGTAAGTATTGTGCAGGTGGTTCAGACGGACAGGTAAAAGCCACCGAACGTTGGCAAGTTTATTTCAGTATTAAACATATATACTGTTGCTTGTAAATGAACTAAGGCAAGATAGAAAAACAACAATAAATATGCATGCTTCATTAAAACAACGTGTTGATTGGTATAGTTGGGTTTAACTCGCCTTCACCAGTATGTTTCGACATACCGACCCTCGTTGAAACAGGTTCTCCGCACTAAGGCGAACCGAACGAGGAGCCAAAGTCGTCTTCCCGATCCAGTCCAGCTGTAGGCGCATCCTGACTGTGCCGTATTTTGAAGTACTTGAAGAAAGGAGCTTGCTACTCAATACACAATGCAGCTTCGTGGCAAAGCCGTCCTCTAGCCCGGAGGTCCTTATTATTTTGAAGTTTAGTAAAGGGATGTAATGTATAGGACTGCTATCTCATTTTGAGTCAAAATTTTTGTAAGCCCGTACGGCAAATTAGCTGACTCGTTCAAGAGTTTGTAATAGATGTTCATTATCAATAAAGAGAACTTTTCCATATTTTAAATCTGTGTTTCAATTTATCTGCGTACTCTGAATATGTGCTCGTTATGTAAAATACTTTAGCCTTGTGCGGGCGCAACCCCAGGCCCGTACGGCGGTCACGCCGGGGGACGCCCCTACGATTCGGTGAAATCGGGGCATGACACTTTATGGCTATGCCAACGACAAACGTTCATATAGATAAGTCATCCTCGCTTAGCAGCTATCCGCGCGCGAGTCATTGCATCGCATCAAAAGAACAACTGAACACCTAAATGATCATATAGCAACCCTCGTGTTTGCATATGCTATTGCCTTGATTTTTATTATGAATACTCGTGCTTGAATTAACTTAGTTTGCCTTGGACAGGAAAGGTCAAATGATAAGTTGGTAAGTCTTGCGGTGTTTCCTCTTATATCGTACGGCGCACTGCCATACGGGTTCGGTTATTCAATATACCATGAAACTGATCCTAAGGCAACTAGAAAGACAACATAATAGTTGGTGCATGAAACCTATATTACATGTTTGGATTTGTCCAGCGGGCGAGTAGCCTCCTCACTAGTGCATTCAATGTACTGATAACCCACCAGATCGTTTGCAGGGTGCGGGAGAACCTCGTTCGGCGCAGATGCCTCCTTCGTGCGCGCTAAGGCGTGGAGTTCACTCTGAAGCCTTCGAGCGCTGCGTCCGGAACTGAAGCACATATACAAGACATAATGTTGGAACATCGCCTGAACATCGCCCGAACATCGCCATACAATCATTCCATAATTGTTGTCACTACCACTTCTAAAAACAGGGGTATTTTTGACTTTTATATATTATTAATATTGTGGTAGTTATATTAAATAATTTTATGATATGTGTATTTAAATTAAATAATTGTATGAGATATGTATTTAAATATTTTATATATATACAGTGTTCATTAATGTTTGAGCTGGTAGACTTGACCTAGAAGCCCACTAGATGAACACCTGCCCGAATTATAGGATTACATATTCATTTGTATTAATTAGAATTTAATTATTTGGGACTGTGATTAATTATCGTAATCTTATTTAATTGTTGCACCATACCGTTGCTTCCATATTTGGAGCTCTACCCTAGCTTTTGCCTTCCAACAAATTTTACAACCTTGCCCTAGACGTGCCCGGCTTCCATTCTGATCTTTTTGTAACTCATAATTATGCTCTCTTGTGCTTTATTTTAGCCGCAAAATATTCGTCCCGAACGTTTATTTAATTTCTAAATAATTCCAACTTTGTATCGTTGTGCGTTCCAATCGAAATTGGAGGCAATCTTGACCCATTTTTCGTACAACCCAAATTAGGGTAATATTATGTTCTGAGTCTTCTTCACTAATGATATTTGTGACCCAACCTAATTTTGGCCCCATATACTCCTAATTAATTTTTTAACACCGCTTACATTTGTTTCTGATTAAATTGGGGATACCAACTTTGACTAATCTCGTTTAATCCCAATTTAATCCAAATACCCTATTCATTAAGCCCATACAAAACATACAACACCCCCTCACCCTACAAAACACCAAACACCAAATTGTCCACCAATTTTTCATCATTTCATGTGTCTGTACAAATATCCAAATTTAAGGGGGCTAATTTGCAAATATTGCATTAGGTGTCAACACCCCATTGGTTCAAACCAATGGAGAAGCCTTGATATTGACTAGTCAATCCAACCCTCACCCTTGCATGAGTAATTTCTCATGTCAAATCCTGACCACCCATTCAAAATGGGAACATCATCACCACTCATTTCCCACTCACAATATCCTATTTAATGTCTCTTCACACACTCTTTCCAAGCAAGCCCTAATCCCCAAACCTAGGGAAGCCCCCATCTTCTCTCTCCTCCCTCCTCGCAAGCCCCTCAACCGTAGGTAATTTTTCCTTTTCTCTTCTTCTTCCTTTCTTCTTCTTCTCCTCCTTCTTTTAAAAGAAAGGAAAAATAAATCAATACGCCAACTGTTCAGCCCGGCACCTCCGGTCACCTAGCCCGGCTGGCCATCTTCTCCAGCGCTGCAAGACCCGTCGCCCTGTCTTTCAACTCCGGCATCACCAACGTCGTCAGCTCCTACACCACCCTCGCCTGAGCGGACCCCGCGGCCTCCTGCTGTACTCTGTCTCCTCCCATATCGAGCACCACCACTCTCCACTAGTGCCACCGCTCCACTTCTCCGATCCGACCGTCCCCTCGACCAGTGACCACCCTCCTCCATCACCACCACCAGCGCCATCTCCCATGACCACCTGTCATTTCCTCGTCGCTTCCTCGACCAGAAGCTCCACCTTTACACCAGCCAACATCCCTCCGGCCTCTCCTCTTCTCCGAGCAGCACCACCCCGAGCCCCCTCGCTGCACCACCCGTTCACCCTACTCCGTTCACCGCCAGTCGACCCCACTCCTTTCCTCACCGACGACCTACAGGACCACGGCGAGCCCGACTCCTCCCTACATTCCCTCCTCCCGCTGCCTCTACTCCGGCCACCCCGCGCCTGTAGAACCACCACCTCCACACGACACTGTTGTCCCCGACCAGCCTCCCGTGCCACCATCTCCCACCTCCCTGCATTCTCTCCGGCCAGCTCTTCCCTCGGCGGCCAACCCGAAGCACCACCACCATCATCATCAACTATCACCACCACCACCACTGCGAGCACCACCACCTGAACCAACCAGCACCACCATCATCACCTAGTCCGGCGAGTTCTCCCCCTCCACGTCGAGCCAGCACCACCACCCCCTGCCTATTCCTCACGCAGCCGCCTTCGTCGTCTTCGTCACCCTCGTCGTCATCATCATCGTCACTGTGAGTCTCCCTCTTTCCCTCCTTTATTAATATAAGAAATTGATTTAATGTAGTGTACGTATTTGGTGTATGTACGTATAAATGTATGTATGTATGTATGTATGTATGTATGTATGTAGTATATACATTGAATGTGTAGGATTCGTATATGTATACGCATATACATATCTATATATTATATTTCTCTATTTATATATATATATATGTATTCAACAATATATTAGTATATACGTATTAAATAAAATATGTTAGTATGTGTATATATTAATATATATATATATATATATATATATACATATATATATACAAGAATACAGTATATGTTAGTAAATACATATTTGGTATATATATATATATATATATATACATATATAGCATGATATACGTTAGTATGTTTGTTTATGGTAAATGTATTTTAGTATATGTATATATAGTATAATTCTAAATTAACATATATTCATATGTATATATCTTGTATAAAGTATTTCCTAGTGTATATTTTATAATTGAACATACAGTATTAATTTTTATTTAAAGTATATATATATATACACATATCTATTTTTTGTACCAAATGAATATTAATGTATATGTTAGTAGTAATATGTATAATATATATATATATATATATATATATATAGGTACTAGGCGACCCAAGTGTAATTAAGGATACCCCGTCTTTACATTGACCTGTAACACTGTAAATGTTAGTTGACTGCCACATGTACACTGATGTACTGGCGAGCCCCGTATCATTTTGACCGTCTGTCTTGCACAATAATCACAGACGCGACGCCCGTGCAACTTAACGCACACTGACCCTAGTTGACCAGTATCATACCTAGCATAGCCCTAGGTCCAGTGTATTTATAAAGGTGTATTAGAGTAATGTCTGATGCAATATTGTATTATTTTATGATATATCTATAGGACTGTTGGATCATCCAGGCGATACTCTGGAACAAGATATTGGTATTACCAGCTAAGGACCCAAGGCGAGTACATTCTCTGATAATTTCCAATTATTTGATAATTTATATAAGTTCAGTATCTAGAAATATTATATTTGATCCTTGATACTGTGCTACACGGACTAGTATATAGATTGGATCTGCAGTCATGAGATGTTACATTGATTATCGTATTGACATTGTACATGACATTGATATTTAGACCTTGTACATGATAGATTGGATATTGCTCGTGTATCGTGACGTGTCATGGTTGGATCCATTGTACTAGTTGGGGGAGGGGAAGTAGTTAGTGAGAAATGTGATCATATCCCTATTGTACAAGTATAGAATAATGTTAGTGTTAATCATGCTCCTCACGTATGATTAGCCAGGCCATATAGCTCTCGTACATGTTCCCAAGCCAATAACATATCGAAGCTACTATTTCAAACACTTAGAATAGTTACAGTTCTCTATTTTAGATCATATACTACATCACCCGTATATGATATTGTACCTCGTTCTCTTCATTTCATATATGCACTGACTGTATCATATTGCCCCTATTGCCTGTCTCTTTACATTGCCTGTCTCTTTATTTTGCCATTGTATTTATTCACTGTCTTCTCTCAGTATATAGCATCATCTGTTTATTGTTTTATAGTTCTTATCAATTAAATGGAACTATTATTTGAGATATACTTTGCTCCTTCTTGACTGGAAATATTTTTCCAGACTATGCCTTAGAGGACTGGTGTCCGATATTTTATGGACCACAGGGTGAGTAGCTGCAGACTTAGACTTGGTAGTTCAGTTATGATTCTGGGAGGTCTAGCTGGAATCACTAGTTATCTGGCTAGTTCTTTTAGCAGATTATTTGGTACCGGATTTTTTTCCGGCATACTTTGTTGAGATTTGGATATTATTGTTGAGTTAGATTATTTATATTTAGACTTGTGTTGCATTTTTTTATTCTTCGATATCTTATCGTTCTATAGTTATGTGATTGAGTACGTTGTTCATATTATATTGTGTCATTCGTGCCTCCTTATGGAGATTGGATGCTCGTGTGAGATTGTTTAGATAGCATCATGACCTAGACAGCGTTCTACCGCCGATGCTACGGCGTAGGCTGGACGTACCCATGTACTCTTGCCCCAATTCTGGGTGCGGGTTGTGACACATTTTTAGTGGTGGCCCATGCAGGTCAGACTTCACAAGTTGTGCGATGTCGTGGTAGTGTGACATCTTTGTTACACTACTACGTGCCTGCGATAGGATATAGGACATAGGATACTAGGATGAGAGCGAATACTCAATCATAATTCCTTGAGAGATTCCTGGGATGACCCCTGAGAATCTTATTATAATTTCCAATTTAAAGCATTTTCCTTGTTTCTGTCTGTTCTCATTTGTTGATATTGAATTTGATTCTTGTTGATCAGTTATTAAATTAAGATCTTGGTGTCATTGTAGAGTTTGATTTCATATCAAGATGAATTTACGGACTAATTTATGGTATCATCTGATGACACATGTTGATGAGGACAGTGAGAAAGATTAAACATTAGGGCTATTGGACTACAATATGTGGATTTAAATTATAATTTGAAGATTGAAAATGAATTTTAATTTTTAAGAATTTTGAAGAGTTGAGATATTATGTTATTAAATTTTTTTTTTGAGGATTCAGATTAAATTCAATGAACCTAGACAAAGTTGTAAGGATTTTGGAAGTGATCAAATTTTTGTTTCAGTATTTGAATATTTGACCTTGAGGAAAGTATATGCATTTTACTTTAAATTGTTCGAGGAGTTAGTTTTGAGGATTTTATTTTGAGGATAAAATTTTATAGTGGAAGAGATATATATTAGTATATGAGTGGATGAGGTGTATGTGTAAGGATCTGTTGGCTTGAGCATGATTGAGATTGCACTGCAAACTTACTTGGGTGTCCATCTAGGGTTGTATTAGAGGGAGCAGTACTTAGTATGGTGTGTTGCACTTGGTGTACACTTGAGTGATAAGAACAACTAGTATCAACAATTGCAGTAGGTAAGAAAGCTAGCAGTGAGTGTGGTTGTAGTAGAGAAACTGTGGTACCTAAAGGGATAGAGGTATCAAACCTTGGATGCATCGTTGACCTATGCAATCACAACTAGGAATATTTTCCAATCTATTTATCTTGTTATCCTTATTCCTTCTGAATGTTGCTTCTTTAGAACTTTACTGTCCTTCCTTGATGATATCGCATTTATTGCCTTAATTGATTCTTTTGGAACTGTCTTCAGGATGTCGCCGAAGACACGATCTATGAGAGTGGGAGCACCAGCTTTAGAGGGGTCTGCCATCTCTCTACCTGATGGACAGACAGCCGTAGTTCCTCCTACATCTACGATGCATGTGGGAGTATCTGCACTTTTCGGGGATCCTCCTCCCCCACCTGTTCAGAGGATTACCGCAGCTGTGACGGACAACCTTCCTCCTCTACCTACTCCGTTTTCCGGAGGTGTGCCCATTGACGGGGCAAAAATGTTTACCTTGATCCAGGGCATGGTAGACGCCCAGAGAGTGACGGCAGACGCTCAACGAGTTTAAGCTTAGGCTCAGAGGGTGCAAGCAGAAGCGCACCAGGCACAAACCGAGCTGATGAGAGAGAGCATGGAAAATGCTCACCAGGTGGCTCTCTAAGCTGTGGAGAGAGTAGCACAATACCAGCAGTTTCCTGGCCAGCAGCAACAGCAGAGATCAGGAACTATAGTGGACTTCAAGAGGATCATGCCTCGAGAGTTCAAGGGTATCGAAGGGATACTCTACGCTGACAACTGGCTAGTGGATATAGAGAGGAGCCTGCGATTGGCCCAGATTCCGGAGAGCTTACGGGTAGAGGCGGCTGGCAGTCAGATGTTCGATATCGCACTCACGTGGTATCGCACGGAGCCGAGACTTACTGCACAAGGACTTACTTGGGAGACCATCAAGGAGCTCTTCAAGGAGAAGTTCTTCCCCGACGTGGCATTGGGAACCTTGGAAAGTCAGTTTTATGACTTGGTCCAAGGAAACATGTCGGTCGACGAGTACGCTGCAGAATTCTGTCGATTGAGCCATTTTGCATCGTCTATGATTCGGGACCCAGGAGATCGAGCACAAAAATTTAGAAAGGGGCTGACGAGAGAGATTAGGTCGCGCACTTCTGGTCGTCGTACCGGTACCTTTGAGGGTATCTTAATGGATGTCCAGATTGCAGAAGCGGATTTGGATCTCAGGCCTAAGAGGAGTCACAATATTTCTGGAGATACGAATGGTAGCGCAGGACCGGCCAAGCGTCCCCATATTCAGCAACAGCCATGGGCGTTTCAGTATCAATAGCAGTACCAGGCACCAGCTCATATTCAGCAACAACCATGGGCGTTTCAACATCAACAGCAGTACCAGGCACCAGTTCGTGTTCAGCAGGATCAGCAGCAGCCTCTGAGAGAGACACAGCAGACTTGTCATTTCTGTAAGAAGCCAGGTCACCTTTGGGAGAGCTGTAGAATAAGGCTAAGACTTTGTTTGCACTGCGGCACTGTGGGACATTGAGTAAGGGATTGTCTTCGAGTTCCTTATCTTCCCGGCCAGTGCGCAGCTCCAAACTATAGAGATCCAGTTAGGCTACCTGTGGAACCGTATATTGCTCAGCACCCGCAAAGGGAACCACCCCAGCAGGACGGGACATTTGTGATGACGGTCGAGGAGACCGATACTGCAGGTAATGTGTTAGCAGGTTCTGTTCTTTCCTTCCTTTTATTCCTTTCTATTAGATTGATTGACTGATTCCCTAGTACCGTAGTTTGTATGCATGATTTTCTTGTTAGAATGTAGTTAGTAGTACACCCTGACAGAGACTACAATACCATGACAAAAGACACCATGACCGTACATATTTTTCTTAGATTACATGTTGAATGACTGTAGGTAGAATTTTCGTAGACTGTGATTATTGGGGGTTTGACCATAGTAGAGTTAATGAAGAGGTTATGTAAACTCCCTGATTTTCAAGAATTTTTAAATTTGGATTTTTTTATAATTTTCTGGAATTTTTTGGGATTTTTCTGTAATTAAATTCAGGTGTTTTAATTATTAATGATTTATAAATGATAATAAATAATATTAAAATATTATGAAAATAATATTTTATGATGTAAAATAAAAAACTAGACATATGGTGATTTTCCAAGAATTTATTGGACCCCGAAAGTATTTTTAAAGTCCTAAAAACTATTTTATAATTAAACTGAATTGAACCCTAAATAAACTGGGTTTATTTAAAATAAACCAAACCAATAGTTGAACCTAACTGGTTTTATTAAACCAAATCCTTAGCGGGTCGGATCGGGGTCTAACCCAGACCCGACCCACTAGCCCGACCCGACCCGTTATCCATTTTATTGGATCGGGCCGGATCCGCAGACCCGACCCGCTTCGCCCGATCCGACCAGGCCGAACTCTTCTTCTTCCCCAGCCGGTTACAGCCGCCTCCTCAGCTTTCGGCCGCCGGCGACCCTCCGGCTTCCCGAACGTCCACCGCCACACCCCTTCCTCTTCCTCAACCCCCGGCGGCTGATCTCCTTGCCGCTGCCCTATAAAACCCTTCCTCCGCCTCTCGGCCTCCGCCACTCTCCCGCCGACCGCCTGCCACTCGCCGCCTCACTCCCAGCCGAGCCCCGTAGAGCTGGCCGCCCAGCGCCTCAGCCGCAGCCCCGCCACGCATCCACCTCGTCTCCTCCTTCCCGAGCCACTGCCGCTGCCCTCCACTCCTCCGCCACCGGAACCCTCGCCTAGCTCTGCCCCTGCCGCCCAGAACCCGCAGGTGAATCCCCTCCTCCTCCTGACCTCCTCCGACCCCGATCGAGCTTCCCCCAAGCCCAGCCGAGCTTCCCCCGAGCCCAGCTTCGTCCGGCGCCGCCCTAAGCTGCCGTTGCCTCCACCAGTAAGCTCCTGCCGGGCCACCGCCTCTGGCCCTCACCGCCGCAGCCGTCTCCGGCCTCCCTCCGGCACCCTCCAGTCTCCGGCGAGCTGACACAGAGCTCAACCCTAACCCTAGGCACGTGTCGGACACGTGTCGGATGCGAGTCGGACACGGAGATTTCTGTTTTCTGGAGCCATGTTCAGGTACTCGTATCTCTCTCCTTACTGCCCCATTTTTAATTCCGTCACTTGCATTGCGTAGCCTGCATGACCCCCTCGGTGCCCGTGCAAACCGCTCGATGCATCGCGACCTGTGGCGATCGTGAACCGCGATCCAAAAACAGGAAAACCAACGCCCTGATTCACCCCGGAACTGAGTGCGCCCCGCCAAACGGGACGACTTGGTCGCACGCGGTCTTTACCGAAACGTGCGCATCGTTGATACGGATGTGTGGGATTTCGCAGAAGCTGATTCGGATGTGCGTGCACACCGAAATCAACGCGTATCCGCGAACAACGCCCCGTATCCGACCTTTCTGAATCTTGCTGTAACTTAGTGTATATACGTCGGATCGAGATGAAACTTGCGCCATCGAACTTGTAGCAATACGCTGGTCCTGTGAGCCAAGTTTGGTTCAATTCTGAGAACGTTGACAAAATCGCGTGTCGTGGGCCCCACAGGCTCCACTTGACGGACGATTTTGTGATCGGCTCATCGAAATCCAATTCTGGAAGTTCCGTTGGGTTCGTATCATCGTTCCTGACCTGTTGACACTAAGTTTGACAGATTTGGAGACCTTTGACCCTGACGCATTTTTCGGTGCAAAGCGGCCCACATGTGGACCCCGCTTTGACCCGAAATGTTATTTTTGCCCCTGTGTCCAAATTGGACTCAAGGACAGGCGTTTCTAGCTGATTAATATTTTCTGGATTTGATGGTGATGTTTATTTCAGCAACCGGAGTACTTCCTGCAAATCCCGCTGAAGTCAGAGCTACAATTGGAACCGGAACCTCAGGCAAGTGTACCTTGCCAAAACTTGCAGTTCTTGTTATTTATTTCCTTGGCTTATATATATATACTTGTTGTACATGCTTAAACCTAGGGCCGTGTGACTTACTTAGCGTCCGATTATAGTCGGGTGCCAACCCCGTACGCGGAGTTGTGTAAAGTCACATAGACATGGATATCGTGACCCTTTGCATTCTCGTACTTACATTATCAAGTACGTTATACCCAGGACACCTGACACTATTCATGATACAGAATCGTCCTGAGATATTCATGGTGATTCTGTATAGGAGACAGTTTTCATGACTTATTTCTTTGCTTAGATATTATATGACTGGATGCATTAGCTATAATCCTGTATGGCATGGACATGAGACGTCGTGGACATGAGATACATGATTACATTGGGTGGAAAGAGTCACACAGGCTACAGGTTGATTATATATATTATGCCGGCGTCTTAGTCTCACTACGAGCTAGACAACCACATGATATCACTGCTACCGGCTCCCCGACACAGAGCTTGTAGTGGTTTCGGCCTGAGTTCTAGTGCTGCTCTTATCTTGCATATCACTTAGATGGTTATATAGTTTACCCTATTTATTTCATTATCTGCTGCACTGTATTTATTTTGGCATGAGCTTTCTTGTACCTTGCTATGTCCCCTGAGGACCTGGATCCGGATTATGTCCCCAGGATTAGCAGACAAGATCGATCCCGAGATATACAGGATAGGAGCATTAGCAGGAGCAGAAGCAGGAACAGTAGCAGGCACTGGAGCAGTACCAGATCCAGCAGTCGAGTGACTTCTACGGTATTTTCTGAGTATATACTGTTTCCATACTCAGTACTTTTGTTGATATCCTTGTTCTTTGACAGTTGTATCAGACTTGTATCGGGCTTGTTCCCCGATTTATGTACTTGTGACTTGATGATGATGTCTATATTTCCTTTTGTTGATATTGATATATTCATTTTCTGTGGATGAGATTAGTAGATTTAGACCCCTGACTATTGTTTTACAGCTTAAGTATGCCCCGATGGATCCATTAAATTGGGTTTGTCCATCGGTGTGTGCTGCTGGCCATTGCCGGGCATCCAGTCCCTCGATATTTTGGGACTGGGGCGTGACAGGTTATGACTTGACAAGAGAGACAAGATGCTTAAATTTTGAGGATAAGCATTAATTTAAATAAAGAGTTAAGGATTTAATATAGAAGAATTGATGGATCATTGATTTTATCAAGATTGAGATATGATTAAATTATTATTAAAATTCGAGGATAAACATTAATTTAAATGAAAGGTTAAGAATTTAATATGGTAGAATCGATGATTTATTGATTATGATATAATTTATCATTAAAAACTTGAGAAAATTAAGGAGATTATCATTATATTTATTTGACTGCAAGTTATGAATTTTAAAATTTATATTATAAATGTTGCATTTGGAGATTTCACAAGTATTGCATTGTTTGAGTTTTATGGAAAAAAAAGGGAAACCAAGGAATAAGATCATTGATGGATTAGTGTTTGAATTCGATTAGTGTTGAATTCAATTTTGGGATAAGGACTTAGAATTTTTTGTACGCACCAATTGGACTTAAAATTTGCGGAGTAAGATGATTAGTGGATTAGTGTATGAATTCAAACTTTTTGGGACGAGATTTCAATTTTATATATATGCATTGATTGAAATTAAATTAGAGGAGTGGATATTAAATTTTGAGTATTTAATTATTAACTTAAAATTTTTGGAGGAAATTGTGGAAAAAAAATGGAATTTGATTTTACTCCGAAGATTTTCAGGAATACGATAATTATATAATTTTGAAAATTTTGTGGAATAGCAATATGGATTTACTTTATTATTAAATGGTTTGATGAACTTAGATTTGATGGAAAATAATATATAATGAATAAACACTACTATTGAGGATTTAAATTTCGAGGACGAAATTCTTTTAAGGATGGTCGACTTGTCACTACCACATTCTAAAAACAGGGGTATTTTCGACTTTTAT